>JAVSBS010024886.1:0-29633 GCA_033124195.1 Coracias cyanogaster | reverse complement strand
ATGTAATCTAAATTTTAAAAAGGGTAATGCATGCTTTATTTTTAGTATTTTTTTTTTTTTTGTGTGTGTGTGTTTTTTTTGTCAGTTTTATATTTTTATAGTTTCCATTTGGCTTTATTTTTTAATTTTGAATAATTCTGGTACTTCCACTTTAGCTTACTTCAGTTAGTTTAAAAACGTAAATACTCTGATCTCAACTGCGTCCTCAGCCATTTCGATGCAGCTCTGGTTCACGTTAGTGAGTGTCACATACGTATCTTTGAAAGCAGAATTTGACCTGTCTGTAATCTGTATAGAACTTTTCAGCAGACTTTCCATGCTTTGGAGAACAAAAAATAGTGAAAGAGCAACCATTCCCCACCTCCTTTTTTTGTTGGTCCTGTGCGGGGTGGAACATTAAAAAGTTCCTTCTCTGGAGCTGCATCTCATTCATGTCCCCACTGGTTTGAAAAACAATTTTTACATAGTAGCAGCTATTAATGTTGGCTGTTTGGCTGTTAAGTGTGTTTGGAAAACATACCAGCTGCAGGCAGTGGAACTGTGAAAAGGTGGCATGTATCTGGCTTGGTGCACTGGAATTTTCAAGTCTCGGGAGAAGGCTGTGGCTGGAGGACAGGGAAGGCATCTTGTCATGATTGTCCTGCCCACCATGGCAATAATGAGGACAGATGTTACTGAAAATAAAGGAGAGAATTTGGCATGGATGGGGAGCAAAAACAAAGGGAGAGAGTGCGAGAAGATTGCTTTTGCTTGGAGGTGTGTTGCAGGCTGCACAGATTTCCTGCTCCAGCAGAGCTGCCTAGATTAAATTAGTAATTGCCATTTCTAGTAATTACCATTCCTCCTGACTTAGAGAATGCTGTAATTAATGTGAAAACTAACTGGTGGCTTTTTTTGGCTTCTAGCTTGCTGGTAAGAGGTTTAATTTAGAAACTCAGATAATGTAAACCAGCCAACATGCATTTACCCTGCACAGAGTGGAGGAGAAGCATTTGCTGGGGACAGCTGCATGGGGATGGTCCTGTCTGCTGCTGTCACGGGCTGGGAGCTCTCTGAGCCATGCCATAACAGGGAGTTCAACTGTTGCATGAGCTGTATGAGCTACAGGGATGTTACAGGCAAAACACCAATAGAGGCTTACATTCCTGTCAGGTATGCTTTATGAAATTTAGATGCAAGCACATCACCTTCCTGTTGTTACTCTATTTTCTATTACTGCAGTGGTTTACAGCTCCTCTGGATCAGAGACCTGGTCCATTTGCCCTTTATAAGCAGAAATAGAAACAACATCTCTGTCCCAGAGAGCTCTGTAAGTAGAAAAAAGACTGTGTATTGACACAAGGAAACTGTGACAGTGACCCCTTTCAGCCTACCTTCCACTGACAGTTTGCACTTTTTCAAAAGGAAAAAAAGAAGACCTCAGGAAAAAATGAAATGGCTTTGTGGATGTTTTGGGGTAGCCTGTTCCAAAGCTAGAGGGACGCATGGAAAAGTGCATGTTAAAAGAACAGTGGAAGGTTATCGAGCCATGAAGATCAAGAGGAGGAGAGGAATGCTGTCTCTGAATTTTCAGTGAGGTTTAGGACAACCAGAGCTTGATGGGCTTGAAAGTAAGGGCAGATTGCAGGTATGTGATGCAATAAAAAAGGGCAATAGAAGGAGCAGAGAGAAGAGTGTTGTGGTCAGAGTGGCAAAGCTGGAAGTGATCTGTGCAGCAGTTCTGTGTGTTTATTAGAGCATCGCTTGTGTTTGTCAAGAGCTGAGAAAAGGATGTGGCAACTGAGATAGGAGATGAGTGTGTGGAAGACAGTTTTCCCCTTGGTGCGTGGCTGCACGTATCTGCATATGCAGGTAATTTTTAACTGTCTCTTGAGGTTTCTGCCACTCATTTGTAATTCTCTTGTTCCAGGAAATAATGAACAAGGTAGTCTGGGAAACCTCAGACTTGGTCAAATTGGAGGCACTGGTCAGTACCTGACACACACTTAGCTTAGTCTTCTCTTTTCTTCCCTCCTTCCCATTCCAGATGCTTTTGTGGAAGAGAGTTTTCTTTCCTTGGTTAAGTATCATCTGTATTAAGTATTCTTTAACGTATTTAATGATTTCTACTGCAATGAAAGTAACTTTTGTCCTCTAAAGTAATTAGGTACATAAAAAAACTACCAGGCGTTATGCAGTTACCCAGGTACAGTTAAATAACACGCAGTGTCTGCTTCCGCTTGTAGCATTCTCTGTATGATGTGATTCAGTGAACCCCAATGGCTTCTAAGCTGGGAAACTCATGTCCTTGTTGCTCTTCTGCTTTAGTACATCTGAAGAACAGAGAAATTGTGTGACAGTGCAAGAGCTGATTCTGTTGTTGAATCCGTGAAGGGAGTTTGACCTAATTTTGCACTCCAGAGTCTACTCCCCAGACACCAGGATAGGGGTGAAGAGCAAGGTGGGAAAATCAACCAGGTCTTCCTGTGGAAACTGGCCACAGTGTCCTGTAGCACAGGAGGACTGGGCTGTCGCAACTGCACGAGAGCTGCTATCGTTTCCAGGACAGTTGTGTGATCTCTGAGGAGCCGCCTGTGCCAAAGCAGAGAAGTCCTTATGTGCCAGGTTCATCTGTTGAATCTAGTTTCAAAATGCTGTTTTCCAAGTTGTTTTATTTTTTCAGCACCCTTCATTACTGTGTCTCGCCTGCTAGATTAAGCCCTTATGAGAGATTGAGATGTTCTGACCACATCCTTGTTGCAAGTTCAGATTGCTCGCTCCATTTCAGATTGGGTGTATACATAGAAAACATTTGGTCCTGAGAGTACTCCTTTGTGCACGTATATATTGTTCTCTCTGTGTGTATATAAATATATGTGCTCCTTTTTATAAAAATAACCTTGAGGGCAGAATGTGTTTACAAAACAACATTTATTTCTGGTTTCTGTTTTCTAGTTTAAAGCATTTTTTTCTAGATGTTCAGACATTGTTCTTGTATCATCTTCTGAACAGGAAACTCTGTCACTATCGCCAGCATTGCATAAGGCTTAATTCCTATAGTTCTTCAAACAAAAATATGAGAAATAGGAAGTCCATGTGAGACTGCTGTGGAGCTGCAGTTTTCTTTGGGAGCACCACTAACTAATGTCCAGCAAGACTTTCATTGGCATATTGCAAATGGATAGAGCTTGCGCCACATATTTCACTTACCCTTCATGCAAAGACACCGGCGGTGGTTATGAAGCAAGGTTACTAGTTTGCATAAAGGAACCTTAACAGGAATTAAGTTACTAAATAACATCTCTAAATTTGAAATGCAAAGATTTCTAGTGCTCACTTTGCACTTCTGTTTTTTTGAAAATTGAGCTGAAGTAAGGGCATATTTTTGTTTTCATTGCTATGCTAACAGAAAAAAAAACCTAAATGTACCAACCTTGTCATCCATGCTTAAGTGTAGTGCAACATTTATCAAGCTCTTCTAAAAATAAAACAAGCTGTTTCAGGGATGCTGAGCTAAAAATATAGTTGAGATCATCATTTCTCTGTTCAGCATCTAGTGGAAGTACACAGCAAACCCTTGGCTTCACTGGCTGTTCTAATGTAAATGATGTCTTGAAGGTATCATCCTTTTCACTGTAGGATGTCATCTGAACCTCTGTTTAAACCTCACTTGGTCAATTTAGGATGAAGCATGTGTGTCACCTTAGAAAAGGAACAGAGCCAGAAGCAGTGGAAAAGAAACTTGGTTCTGCCCTTCTCCCTTCCCTTCCCTGCTCGGCTCCCAGCTTAGCACAAGTAATATTGCATGAGAAAGGCTAACGGGGACCTATCACCTTCTGTGTAACGCATTTAGCACAGTAAAGGGTATAAAGGGAGGTTAATTTGAACTTCTGTGGTTTGCATTTTTTTATTTTATGAAAATGATGTACAGCATTCCTTATGCAGAGACTCAGATTTATTCATAGAACAGGTTTTATCTCCTTTTGTTCAAAGTTGATGAGTATTTGAATAGTATTAAGTAGTGGCTCTGTCTTTAGAGCTTTTTTAAAAGATGCTTTAATATAGTGATCTGATGGTCTTTTCTACTTATAACTTGTATGGGCTTTTTTCTTGGCAAGATGTCTGTGAGCTTTTCTTCTTACACTCAGAATATGTGTTGTGGGACAGGCAAAGAATCCCTAAAACTACTCTGGAGTGTTGGTTTCCACATTCTGTGAGAAGAAACTTTGTAATGAGCACCAGTGCATGGGCTAAGTGCAGCAATGTAACGTCATGAGATTTCATGATAAGATGTAGTGTTTTAAGAGCCTGCGTGTACATCATCTCTCAACTTAGAAAAATCAGAGGAAAGTTTGCAAAATCCTTTATGGTTTGAGACCTTAAGTTGGAATAGTCCTTTTTTTTTTTGCATCCAGCCCTGTTTAGAATGTAGTTCAGTTTTTACTGGACATGTGATGTTTGCAATCAGATCTTGTTCTTTTTGGATTTTAATTTTTTCTGATGAAACACCAGCTTCAACTGGGACTGATCCTTGACAAAGATTCCAAGTGCTCCCTGAACAAAAGTGACTAGTAAATGATTTCCAGTTCCTCTGGTCAGAGCTCTCTTCTCTGAGCTGGTGGTTTGCATTTTAAATTTATTTTTATTTTTTTACTGGTGTTATGGCAGTGTCTAAAGACATAAACCTATATTGAGAGTTCACTGTGCTGACGTTGTAATATGTATAGAGAGACTCTCTGTGCAATGTTAGAGAAGTTAAGAGAATGCAGGGGTGTAAAATAAAGCAATTTTCCATTCTAGAGACAAGAAGCTAAGAAGAAAAGAGAATGACGTGCTCTGCAGGCATAACAACTTTGTCTTCTTCCCCCTTAGCCCTTTATAATCATGTCAAAATAGACTATTTAGGTCATTTGCTGATGACCTGTGAATGCCATGTCTATCACAGCCTTTTAAAATCTACAAGTGACAAAGTATTCCCAATGAAGTTTAATTAGCATAGCAACTGAAGATTCGTGAGCATCACCAAAATGCATTAGGGCTAATATTGTGGGAGGTCTAGCTATGGGCTAAGGGATTACTCAGTTGAGATTGCCAGTGCCTAGCTGATCTGGCTATTTCAAATTATCAGAACCTAATTAAATGAAAACATATGAGCAGATAATGAGTGGAGCTGTTGGCTAGAAAATCCTCCAATATTAAATCAGAAGTTTCCTTTAGGGGCAATTAAACTACAGTGAACATATCTTAGACTGTGTGTTAATCATCAGTATTATGTGTGAATCTGATATTGGCCTGGAGGAGGATTTGAAAATTGAGTTTCTGTTATGAACTTTCCAAAGTTCATGCAGGGTCTTAAAGCCCTGTACAGCTTCCCCCAGTGTGCTGCCTCCAGTTGCAAATGAATGAGGCTGTTCTAGCCTGCATACATGGTTTTTAATTGCTCCTAAAAGTCACAACCTGATTACAGAATATTGACGTGCCCTTGGGGAATAAAGGGGAGCAGTCTGGAGCAGTGCAGCAGCAGTGGAATGTTAGCAAGGACGGCTCTGCTTGGCACAGGTGCTGAGCAGCAGCACCCTCTCTGTCTTGCATCATTTTATTTTCTGTGATGGCCTCTGGCTTTTCAGTTGTGTTTAGTGCCCGTCCCAGCCTGTGGGACAGCAGTGAGGGGAAGTGGTACTGCACTAAGCACAAGGGATGTCAAATGAGAAGTACCCATGTGCCTCTCAAACCACAGTGGTCAGCCTGTTTTGTTTGGTTAACGTGGCTCTTGGGAGGAAAGCGTGTAAATGATGTGCTGTGGAGTGGTAGTAGGAGGTGTATTTCTCTGTTGGATCAGCTGAGACCATTGCAGCTGATGGCCATGGGCCTCTCCTGGTGCTGGCTGGGCAGACTGGCATGCCAGAACTGGAGAGGGCTTCCTGGATACAAAACACCTGCAAGAAGGTGATATTGTAGTAGAAGTGTATAAATGTGAATATGATGTCTCTTTTGGTCGAGGTATTGCTCATTTCTTTGATATGAAAGCAGAGTTAGGTGATAAAACATTCTACATAATCCACCAGTTTGGTTTTGGGTTTTTTTTTTCCCCACCAGTTTCATTTAATCTGATTTTTCTGCTATTTCATCTGCCCAGACCTTGACAACCTACTTGTGCTGGTACCAGAGTCCCGATAATCCCAGCAATCAGGCTCCAAAACAGTTGTCCTCAAGAAGGCTGGAGGATTGCTGGCTCTTGGGTTTGCAGCCCTGGGCTCCTTGATTTCCAGGTCCTGCCTTCACTGCTGAGCTCCTAGCCCCAAACTCCTCTGGCTTCAGGAGCAATGTTTTTGAGAATTACGGCTGCTTCTCATTGTCCCACAGCCATTAATATGGGCTGTATTTTTGGTTCCAGGCCATGTGGTTTGGCTCTATTAAAACAGATGTTGTCCAGCTACAGCCTGCTTTTCTAAGGGATCTGGATTGCTCAGCATCAATGGCCTGTCTTCATCTTTATTTACTGCTCTTCTAAGTATAGCTGTTTTCAAATTTAATTGGAGGTGATGATGTGAATAAAAGTGTTAAATTCCCTGGGACTAAGATCTGATCCCAGCAGGACCCCTCTGGAAATGTACTGACTCAGTGTTTCCTATTTAAAATTAGATTTTGACACCTGTCAGCCAATTTTATTTAATGTGTGCTGTGTTCACTGCATATCATTCTGGTTTCTCAATCAAAATATCAGCCTCCTTCCAGAAGTCTGTTGCACGGACACTGTTATCCCTGTTAACCACATCTGTCTTCTCAAAGATAGAAGGTTGTTTGACAGACTCTGTTTTCCACAAAACCTTGTTGATTGCTGTTACTTATTTCCTTTCTTTCTTAATCATGTCCTGTCTCTGCTATTCCATTATTTTGCTGGGATAGATGCCAGGGTGACAGGCTTATAATTATCTAGGTCACCCCATTTATCCTTTCTAAATATCCTGTTCTGGAACTTTCCCATTGTTCCACACTTCTTTTGAAAAGAACATGCAACAGTCCAGAAAGTATTCACCCTTTCTTAAACATTTTGAAGCAAGTATTTGGGTATGTTGACTTGAAAAGTGGGAGGCTAGGGATCTAACATCCTCATAAATAAAAACTGCAATGAAAAGTATCCTGGTGTTATCTTGTTCTCGGTGCTCTGCTGCTTCCCCAGAGCCCTCATGAGCTCACAGTTGTGATGTCCTTTTGGAGCAGTCCTGCACTTTCTGCATTATTGGTGTTATGGACAGCTCTGTCACTGCTCTCCAGTAGTCCCGTACTTAGGGGGAAGAAATTCCCTTTCTTCCTAACATCACTCTTCAGTCTGATAGGGAATTTAGAAAAAAAAAAAAGTAATCAGAAGTTAATGAAAACATTTGATTCCTCGACCAGGTATGTTGGGTTCTTTTTCAAAGCTCATGGGAGTAACAAATGAGCTCTTAATTTATGTATGTAGCCTTAGCAAGTGAACCCATTTTGAAATGGGTTTGTGTCTTCTGGCACAGACAGCTATCCACAGTTGCTCATTCTCCATCTTGCTGGTTTGTGTGGCTGCTGGGTTTTTGGACAAATGACTTTGCTTTGCCTCTGGGTGTTTGACTTTTGAATGTTCTGTTTAATTTTAAATTCCAATCCCAGACTTGAGTAAAAATTCTTACCTTCTGCACGGGATGACGTTATCTTAGGTCTTCCACATACAGTTGCTGATTTTCCTTCCCCTGAATGTGATGGTTTAAAAATCTGCTGGAGTAATAGGCATAAGTTAGATATATTAACTAACTGTAACTATAGTTAGATAAAAGTTCAGGAATATTTTGTGTATGTTGTGACAGCTGCAAATCATGTCCTTCCCCTTTTAGGGTGGTTGGTGGCTTTGAGACTCTGACTGCTATGGAGAATGTGGAAAGTGACCCAAAAACAGACCGTCCCAAGGTACGTGTGAAGCACCGGGGCCTGTGCAGGAGGGAGTGAACACGTATGGCCTTGCATGGCAGTGCAGTTCACCCTGCTGATGCTTCTCTGAAAGCCAGACTTGGGGGAGATGGCACAACTTAATCAGCAGATTGATTTGCTTTGCTTCTCTTCTGCTCCCAGGAGGAAATACGAATTCAGACAACAACTGTTTTTGTTGATCCATATGAAGAGGCAGATGCCCAGGTGAGTACAGTTGGTTGGTTGGTTTTCTTGAAAGACCAAAACTCTTCTTTGGGGCACTTTGTAACGTAATGCCTTGTCTTTGAACATGGGCAGCCTCCTGGCCCATGTGGTTGCAAGCTAAAATTAAACAACTGCCATTCAGCATTGTCTTGTGTGCCAGGGTCATTGCCGCTCTTTCAGCAGAGAGGTCTTGTAACTGAGTCTGGCACAGCTCCCAGTCCATCACACTTACAATGGCTTCCTTTACAAATACCCACAGTCGCTATGGGTAGCTGCAGGTGAGAAGAGAGGAGTCTTGTCATAGTGGCTGCAGACAGCCAGTTTGTAGTGGCCCTGTAACCGTAGCAGTGCTGATTGCTATTTTAGAGAGCTTTAAAAAATTGTAGACATTTTTCTCCTTAGTGTGGACTAGCACTTGCAACAGATTGCACTCTTTGCTTCCCGCAGGTTGCTGCAGAAAGAGAGAAGGTCCAGCTAGAAGAAGAAGCAGCCAAAGCAAAAGCTGAGGTGGTCCCACCAAAGAAAGAGGTCGAGACTCCTAAAACTTACCGGCAGGGGATTGGAAAATATATTAACATGGCTGCTGCGTGAGTTCTCTGACCATCTGATCTTTCTTGGGTGTTTTAGTTGTCTTTCCTGCTGGACACTGACCCTTTCCAGTGCCATTGCTGACATGATTGGTTTGTCCTAACAGTCAAGAGTTCCCTCTACTTCTGTTGTTTTTCAAAATTGCAAGTAAACTGAGCTTTTCTTTTAGCACATGTGTGTGACCAAGTTGGTCTTTAACAGCACGTGCTGACTTGAGAACTGTAGATACATTTCTACAATTCAGAAGTCCTTGAGGAACTGTACTGTGTCACTTCCTACACCATCTTTTTTCTCTTCCTCTTCTGCACTTATTTCTGAAGGCTGTGGTCCCACAAATGTCTATCCTTTAGCAGCTTCTCCCCTGCACAAAGTAGTTGCCTTAGGCCCGTATCAGTCTGCTGATCTGGTTCCCTTTTCAGCAGCACAAACAGTTGTACCAGCACAACTGAAATGGCTGGAAAGGGGAGCAGGTTCCCAGGCTTGCCATGGGAGCCCAGGCCATATGGCGAGTAGCTCCAGGGTGCCTGGCTGGTTGTACAGGTTTGTCCTAAAGCATTCTCTCCCAGGCACCCTTCATACACCCATTGGAATTGGCAGCATCGCTTGCTTTCCTAAGGACAGTACAGAATCCCACCTGTGTGGCAGCTTTGCATGAGTTTTGGATAGATTAAAATAAATACCTTCCACTTGATTTTTTCCAGGCTTCTCCAAAAGCATTTGCAAAAATGCTGTTGTCTGTCTATTGCATAAAGGCGTGTATTTATGCATACACAGATATGGACAGCTATTTAATCAGCTTGTATGTGCCTGCGTGACTTAAAGATATTGGCGTAACTGTGAGAACAAAAATATGTTAGCCCATGTGGGTCAGTTTGGTGTGTCAGTTAAGTGTTTCAGGTACAAAGTATTGCTTGTCCCATAAAATATTACATTCAGATTAAAACTGCTGCTGCTCTGTACTGTACTTACAGAGGAAACCCAGGCAGAGTTTGCAGCTCTGTGGAAAGGGCCAACTGATAGAACATTTCTTTCATAGTCTTTCACTCATTGCAGCCTGCCTTGAAACTGGGAGTTCAGGCTGTAGCAGCCCTTTGGTGAGTTCCGGGTTCTCCCTATCGGCTACTAATATCTGACAATAAAACCACAGCATGTGAGCTGGCAGAGCAGTGTTTCCACGGGGTTGCAAACTTTGCTCAAGAGAGGCTGAGAATAGCAGCAGCAACTGCCACAGGCTGTGCTCAAGAAGCAGGAAAGGATCTGAAAATCTTGCCCAACTGCTTTACACCTAATGCCCCATAAATCCCTTTGCTGCCAGAAATGCAGGTGAGAAGGTGGAGAGAGAACTTGTGGCTCACATTTTCATCGTGACTATGCTAAAAAAGTACAGCTGTTAAATCTTCAGCTCTGGCTTGGAGAACTTCTTGGGTTTTGAACACGTTCCTGGAAGTGTTCAAAGCCTGACCAAAACCATCCCCACAGACTGACACGCTCTCCCACTTGTTGAGTATGCCAGGGCCCCCCGTCCCCACCCGCTGCAGTCCCCATGCTGGCGCAGAGCTTGCACTCCCCTCTAATTGGTAAGGCATGGGCTGGCTCCAGTATAGCTGTTGCTGGGAGAGGAAAGGCATCCAGCTGCCCTGGTCCCACCAAACAGTAAATAGTCCCTGAGAGTTGTTTTCATTTTGGCTCCAGGAAGCGCAGCATGGAGGATGATGGGCCCTCAACCAGCACAGCTGCAAAGAAGGAGAAAAAGAGCGCAGGCTTCGGGGACTTCAGCTCCTGGTAGCAGCACGGGGAGCCTAGCACTGGAGCAGCACAGCAGAAGAAGAGAACATGGCCTCCCACGTGTCCCTGAAGAGGCCGAAAGACAGTCTGTCCTGGGGAGGGAAGGCACCAGCCTGCCCCTCCACTGAGGAGGAAAACTGCTGCTTTGTTAAGGCTGGTTAATGTGGCTTTGTTTTCTAGAGAGCTGCCTTCCCCCCTCTGCATCTTCCTCGAAGGCCTTTTTGTTGTTGTTTCCCTAAGTGGGGAGCAGGCAGCCCAGCTCGGCTGGGGATTAGCTGGAGCCTTTCTCTGCTTGGCTGGCAGCAGACCAGGCAGAGCCCAGCCTTGCAGGATGCTACTTCAGTGAACGGCTACACTGGTGAAAGAGCTCCTTTTACAGGTAATCGCTTCCAGACGAGCCAAGTCTGCCAAATGAGGGAATGAATTAACGTGCTGGGGAAGCGCCTGTGCTGCTCTAGCACTTTGCAGAGGGGAGTAAAGGGCTCCAGCCTGTCCTGCCCTTCCCTGCCAGCCGCCTTTTGCTAGTTCTCAACAAGGACCAATTCTGTCTCTTGCTCTTTGCAGGACTGACAGCTGTCAGTCTACATAGGGCCTCCTCACTCCAAAATGAGCTCTCTCTGTACCTATTTGTCTCTGACAGCCTGGGAAGTAGCAACTCTAGGTGAGGAGCCTGGGGTAGCTGCATCTCCTGTTCCTTGGCTGGCCTTCCCCAAGCCACTGGGCAGCCAGAGGGGCCAGGATGCCCTGTTCCTCTCCTCAGGTCCCAGAAGCTACAGCCTGGAGGAATTGAGCAGGAATAAGAAACTTTTCTTTTTTTTTTTTCTTTTCAACCATCCCTAACGCCTGCTCCTTGCAGGAGAACACACACTGTAGTCTGCCATGACATCAGTCCTCCCATCGTGAAGGAAAACCACATTATGTAGCTGACAGGCACCTCAGATATTTCCGTTGCATACCCACAAATTATTAGGAAGCTTAATAAAGGCCTTATGGGATGAAGATCTATCAGCCTGTGAAGTTTTAATCGAAAACTGTATTTGTGTTACCGTCACTTAGACATAGCAGGCTAGATCCTGAACATTAATTTTCAGTTCATCTTGGGTGTTTTCAGATGTCAGAAATACCCTCCCTACCTCTCTGTGTGGCTGAGGAGATAGTTTTGTAACCAGCTTTGTAACAATACATTTATATTGGTGGATTCATGTTTTGAGAGAAGACTCAATTTATATGAAATTGCTGTAAAAACTTTTGGTAAAATGTTTTGCATTAAATGCTTTTATTTTCTTTTGAGCGCTTGCCTTTGACTCTTCAACTGTCGTTTCCAAGATCATGGCATTGCAGAGTTGATTGTTGTACAAGGAAATGATTCATTCCTACTTTTTAAGATGCTCATAAGGACCCTGGGATCTTTGCGGATATGATTACATCTTTGTTAAATCATAGGAAGTTCAAACTAGTCTGAAAGAATAATAGGGGGATTTTGTTTTGCAACATTTTGCAGCACGTAACTTTGAAATAACATGTGTTTGATTCCTGAAACGGGATATGATGGTACTTTCTTCAAGCTGCATTTCTTGTGTCTTGCTGAAACCTCTTACTTCTCCTGGACTGACTGATAAATGATATTGATCCCTTCTACCTGACTTCTGCTTCAGCATGTTTTTGAGTTGTCAAGTTCACAGTGTTGCTAGAGCTGGAATAGGCAGTTTAATGACATCCGTAAGACTGAGATGCTTTTTTGTACTAGATTAAAATGGAGATTATTATGAAATCAAAGAGGTTTTGGTTACAAAAAAGGCAACAGAGGTGTAGCAAGGACTCCTGTTTCAGCAAGAGTCCTCGTTACAGATTGCTAGAAGGGATGGTTTCCTTTCGCAGCAGCAGGCTGCAGAGATAACTGTCCGCTTTCCCTTTCTGCTCCAGCTTCTTGGCAGCGCTCGTTGCAGTCCACGAAACACCGCTGCGGTGCACAGTGCAGACAGGACTGCTCCTCTTCCAAGCGCTGCCTTTCACTGCCCGTTCCATTACAATTTCCCACCATAATATCGGACACAAAAGAAAGAGCAATTTCCTGGCTTCTAGGAAGGGCTGAGCGTAACCTTTTTAGTTGTGCTCTAAGCAAGGGTGAAGCTCTTCCAGCCTCTGTTCACCCCTTGACCTGAATTCAGGCTGGGCTGCTGGTGCTCTCTGCTCTTGTCAGTACCTCCCAGGCTGGGAGACGCTGGCTCTGGCCCGGGGCGCAGCGGTTTGGCCGAGGCCCTGTGCTGAGTCAGCAGCTGGGCTGGGGTTTGCACTGAGAGCCTCTGCAGGGCACTGAGCACCATCAGTGCTCAGGCATCCAGACCCTGCGGCAAATTTCTGTTCTGAATTCCCACCTCTCTGCTCCTTCCCAGATCAGTACTTTTGCATATTTGGTATATTTTTTTTTTAACTTCGGCCTTTCTCCCAATCAGCAGAACCACAAGGACAGCGTGACACAGGGAAGATGGTGAGTTGTGTTGATGGGGGCATGAGGTGGGTGCCCAGAGGTCAGGGCAATGTGGTGTGGCCCTCGTTTTTACAAAACCTGGCTCTTTGCTGGGCGACTGGCACTCTCCACTCCCTGAGTCAAGAAAGAGGAGGAAGGAGGCTTTGCTGAAACCTTTCCTGCCCCTTTTGTCACTTAGTTCTCCAGCAAGTGTGGTGTGTTAAAGGAATACCCAAAGCAGCTCCTGTGCAGCCTGAGGGATAGCAGGAATTCTGCAGCCTTCCTACAAAACCTCACTCCTGGGAACTGCTGTGCTATTTGTAAGCACATTTTTGCGTTCTTTGTCTTTGACACTTTTCCAGTAAATGTGCTTAGAGAGAAAAAGTAGGATTTTAACCAGGGCCTGAAGTAGCTGAATTGGCCTTGACTGGAGTAACACCAGTGTTCTCTTACTTCACATTGATCCATACCTGAGTCATTTTGCTGAAGGGCTGAGGTACTGGGTGACCAGTAAATTCATCATTTCCTGAGATCTGGCACTGTAGCAGCAAGCACCATAAGCACAAAACACCTCAAGAAGGCGGTGACGTGCGGTGGGGCTGGCAGCCGTGACCGCTTGTTTCCATACAAATGCACAAAGACGGGCTCGCAGGACACTTGGCTCTTCACCTCTGCCTTTTCTGGCTCAGATTCAGCCTGGCCCCTCAAGGACCATAGTATTGTCTGTGTGGGAAACAGCTCTGACTGAATGGTTTTCAAGCTAAATAGCTGCAACTCTGTTTCCGTATTTACCAAGAGAAAAAGCCCAAAATACTGTTCAGTTTAATTTTGCCTGTTCCCCGCTGGTTTGAATTGCTACAGCCCACTCTCTTGGAAGCAGGAGCTCATATAATTAATTGCTCTGTTTCAGCATCATGTGGTAGACGATAGTGGTACCCATCTCGTGTGGGGCCATAAATTGTGGGTAGTCAAACTGTGTTTCAAGGTCTATAAGAAAATTTTACCTCTCCCTCCAGCTCTTTTCAAGACAGGGGCCAGGCCATGCCTCTTCCCCAGAGCCCAAGCCACTCTTGGCTGTAAGGGTGAGGGGTTCGGTGGGGTGGAGCAGGGAAGCACATGCGGCGTTCAGCCCAGCACAGTTTGGCTCACTTTCCCTCTGTGCTAAACTTATTCTAATTTACTTACTGTGAATTAAAAACCACACAGAACATCCCTTTACCAGGTACTGCTCCAGGATTTGTCTGTCATACTCTTGAGCCTGAACAGTGGGCACGAGGAAGGTGTTTGGCCCCTGGACCAGCCACTGTTGAGATGCCGTTGGTACCAGAAGCAGAGCAGAGCACGGGCAGAGGCAGATGGACAGAGACAACCTGGAGGAGCCTGTGATGGTTGGTAGGATGGGGATGGAGGTAGGAAGGGCTGCTGGGTGTGACAGGACTCCTCATTGGAGCCTGGCATGGGGGTTGCAGCTACCAGATCCTTGAGATGGCTGCCAAACCCATGGGCAGAGGAGCTAAGGTAGAGGAGGTGAGAAGTGCCCAGGGTTGCCTCTTGGGGCACTCCCAACCTCAAAGGTTTGGGGACCCTGTAGGGTACATCACAGAGGTGGCACATCCCTGCCCCAGGGCAGCTGCCTGCACCAGTGCCTCCACCTTGCACAGGTGTCCTTGGGAACCTCACAGAAGGGGACCAAGTACCTGAAGGGATGCATTTTGCTCTCCGGGTCCTTCCTGGCCAGTTCCTAGCAGGTTTTTTGCAGAGGTTTCTCAACCCTTAGTTCCTCTCTGTGCCTCTGTCATGGGGCTGTGCCTTTCCCAATGGGCCATGGGGTGGCATGTGCTGTGTGTTGGCTCCAATACAGACCTACCAACCCCCAGCTGGAGCTGATGAGCTCTGTTTCTATGTTTTTCCAACTTGACTTGGCCCCAGAGACATCAGGATGAGAAGCCATAATGGGCACCCACTTCCTCGCCCAGGCAAGGGGACATTTACATCCATTTGTTTCCCTGGACTTTGGCCTGATGTCTATGGTCTGAGCTTTGATGCAGCTTCTGTTCAAGAGCAGTGGTCAACCACTACTCAACTGGCTGCAAAGTTACCGGCAGAAAACAAAAATCCACTACTCAGGTCATGGCAGGGCTCCTGTGGGTGCTGGGCATCCCCCAGGGGTGAGCTGCAGCTATGTCCCTGCTGCACTGGCACATGGGTCTGCACCAAAGGCTGTCACGTTGAAACCAAGAGACCATGCTAAGGCTTTGTGTCCCTCACCTAGCAGGAAAAGCAGAATTAACAGCAGAACTAATACCAGCAAAAGCTCTGATTATCTGCCTGATTCCCTTTGGAAGAGTCCACGGTCCCGCAGGAGACCTGCAGCAGCAACGCTGTGCCCAGCGTGGCCGTGCGGTGCAGCTCCCTGGAGATCTGCTCTACCTTGATGCAGTTTGTGCTGCTGGTGCTGAGGCTTTAAGAACAGCAAGGTATAGGTTGTCTTTAGAGCTATAGAAATAGTTTAGGGGAGCTGCAGGTCTTGGGAGTGTGTCGATGAGCTTGCAGAGAAGTGTGGGGTTTTGGTTCAAAAGCAGCAAGGTCTTGGTTGAACGGTGCCCACGCTGGCACATTGAGGGCTGGTCTCCCCTGCCCAAATCCTGCATGGGAGGGGCGGGTGCCTGTACCATGACCAGGGGTTGAGCAAAACCAGTGAAGGGCTGAAGTGCTGAATGCAGCCAAGTCACAGCCAAGTCCTTTGAAGGGAGAGGCCAGGCACACTGGAGACGCTGGGTGCTGGAGGGTCGGTGCCGCTGGCTCCACACTTGCACAGGTGGCCAGATGGGCACAGCATTGGTGGGTGCTGAGGGCTCTCACAGCCCCCGCTGGGCACAGGTGACCCTGGTGTGGGCTGCACCAGTCCCCTTGGCCAGTGGCAGAACCGCAGGCATGGCCATGGCCACCGTGCAGCTGGTGGGAGCAGCTGGCAGTCAAACTGAGCGCTCAGATGCTGGGTTGTGTCATGTATAGCTGGGATCCCCCTGCTACCCCTCAGCAGCAGTGTTTGGAAGGAACAGGATGCCGGAAACCTTGCGCCAGGAAGCGGCTTTTATAATCAAAGGAGGGGATTTACCAAACACCCCTGTAAGTTTCAACACTGTTTGGTTTGGAGAAGCAAACAAACTAAATGGGACTGCACAGGAAGGAGGCGGGCAGCTGCCTGCCCCGGCCGGCAATGGGCTACACCGCACAGCGTGGCCGGGGATTTCTTGCTTCCTCTCTTTCTTCAGAAAGCACGTTTGTTTTCACAGCCACGGTGAAGGATTTAACCATCCTGTGCTGTGATTGCAGGGAAGGGGTCAGAGCCGAGGCTGTGATGGGAGTTTGGGGAGCACGGCCTCTCTGCTCCAGGACACCCACCTCCACAGCGGCGACATCCAACCCCATGGGCTCAGACACAGGTGTCCCCATCCCTGCCACCCACAGGGACTAGGACACCCACTGCAGTGCAAGGCTGTGACCAGGCTGTGGTGCTGGGGGGGACAATGGGATGGGATCGCACCCTCCTGCCCGGCCTCGGAGCCACCAGCGTCCACCCGCCCATCCCACACGCTGCTTTAGCTCACGGATCCAGCACCAGCAGCCAGCTGCTGGGTTTGCTTCTCGAGCCTAACCCCTACAGTGGAAAACACCTCTGAGAAAGCAGAAGGAGCTTGGTGGGTGGATTGGAGAGGAGAGAGACTCGCAGTGGGGTCAGCCCTGCCCAGTGCTGGTGTGAAAGCCACTGTGGCAGCTCAGTCCCTTCCCTGTGTTTGTGGCCATGCAGGGCTGACCTTGGTGAGCATGAGCGATGCTGGACGCCTTTGCTGGGAAGCAGCAGTAGCTGGTGAGCTGCCGCACTGCACTGAGGCCGACAGCCACAGCATGGCCGTTAGCAGCCAAAAGCGTGTGTTGTGATCATAGGCTGGGGCACCCCATGGGTCCGGGAAGGACATTTCTGCTGAAGGAAAATGCAGCTGTTTGGGACAAATGTCGAGTTGAAAAGCATCTCCTCTGTCCTGCCTGGAGCTGGTGGTGGGACCATGGGGGAAGAGCTGAGCCTGAGAGGCATCCTGCAGTGAAGCCATGATGGGACTGGGGGCCTCCACCCTACTGAACCTGACCCTTGTGCACTGCGGGGCGGAGGCGATGGGCATCACAGCACCGCCGTGTTAGCACGGGGCACGGGGGGCTGCTGCGCTGCGGGGGCTGCTCAGGGGGCTTCGACAAGGCCAGACTGACTCACCCTCTGCTGAGCTCAGGCGCTGAAGCTCAGTGACTTCATCTGCTGGAAATAGCAACCAGGGAGGGACCGTCTCCCTGCCACCACCATGCCCATACAGACACACAGGCGCTTGCTGCTGCTGGTACCCAGCTCCAGCCCCTGGACATGGTTGAGCCCCAAGGCAGGAGCAGCCCTCCAGCCTCGCCCCAGCCCAGGCACACGCTGGAGCTGCTCCATGTGGCATGGGATGGGACGGACGGGCCCTGTGGCTGCGCGGGGCTGATGGCATTTGACAGCTGGGGTGCTGCCGGCCCCACAAGGGATGGTGCAGGGTGCTGCTGCAGGAGTCGGTGAAGTCAAAGGGTTCCAAGGCCAGAGAGGTCACTGCTTTATCTAGCCCACCTGCTCATACAGCACAGACAGCAGTATTTGCATTGAAGCCAGTAACATCTTCTCAGCTAAAACACATATTCCAGAAAGGCACTGGGCTCTCTGTGAAAGCTTCAAGGGAAAATTAATCCCACAGTTCCCCCGGTAGCAAGGCCAAGCCATGACAGTGGCCTGCAGTGACTGGAGCAGATAACGGGGCTCCTCCTGCTCCCTTGTGCTGGGCTCTTGCTCTTATCACGGATTAGCGGAGCTCTCCTGGGGCTTGTCCAGGCAAAGCACTGCTGGGGCTGCTCACAGCGATCCCCAGCCAGCTCAGCTATGGGTCCTCCACAAAGGCCAGGGGTGGTGGAGTTCCCATGGGGGCATTTTGTGGGTTTCCATTCTGGTCTTTCTCAAGGTTTTGGTGCAGGGTTTGGGCTCCTGGAGCCAGGGCCACGGTGGAAGGCTGACACAGGCACAAGGTGGGTGTTCTACAGGCACTGATCCCTGTGTCCAGGATAGGGCTGTGCCACCTGCCTTGACAGCTCTGCCACAGGGCACGCAGGAGAGTGCGTACGGACATGATGGGCACCCGGTCATCTGCTGCCCGGGGTGGGAACAGGAGTTTTGCAGTCTTGGGGCTGCTGCAATGCCAGCACCAACTCTGCTCCCACTAGTTGCTGTTTAAAGGTCAGGAGGGCCGGGGTGAGTGACGTCAACACTCACTGCCCCTCAACCCTCATGTACTTGTTTGTCCAGGTTTGCTGTCATAAAAAGGAAAGAAAATCACCTCTCCCAGACGCCTCTTCTCCCTCCACTGGTTGCACCTCTGTGGGGTTTTTTCTATGCATGACTCCAGGGTGGGTTCCTTGGTACCTCCTGGGGATAGGGAGGTTGCAGGAGCATCGTGCCTTGCTGACCATGCGGGGTCCTGGGCTGGCTGCGCGGGAAGGGGCCACTGCCACAGCCCTTCACTGGCCACTGCAGGACGGGCAGGCAGGAGCCGCCGCTGCCAGAACAATGACTTAACCATGGTGAGAAAAAGCCTCCCAAGCCCATGTCCCCAGGCTGGGCCATGCCTGCGCCAAGGAGCCAGTACCTGCTCCTCCCCCAGCATTGCTGGGAAGCTTTTGGGATTAAAGCATTGCTCCAGACAGGTTTGGTCCCTCACAGGGTTGTGAAGGGCAGAGCAGGCACAGAGGGCTCCAGGAAGGGCTGGGATGGATCTAGCTGTCCAAGGGAGGAGAAGGCATTGGGGATCAGGGTTGTACCTTCAGGGCTGTTCATGGGAGAGCTTCCCAGTCCTCTCTGCAGTTCTTGATGTCACAGAGAGGCCAAATCTTTCCTTTTACACAGAAACAAAAGGTTCATCTGCAGTCACAGCAGGCTGCATTTGACAGCTCATAATTTAATGGCTTTTAAAAAATAGCCACTGTCTCTTTTGAACGCTGGGCAAGTTCTCCCTTACCCTTCCCCCTGGAAAAACCTTCTGAGCTCTCACTTTTCTGATATTAGATACTTTCTCTAATCTTTAGCCTCCATTTATTAATGGCTAATTATATCTATTTGCTTTTGTGCCAACATTGTCCTTTAGCTTGAATAGCTTTTTTCCCTCCCTAACGCTTGCTTCCCGGTGCTATTTATAGGCAGCAATTGTATCCCCCCGCAGCCGCTGGTTTGCTTGGCTACACAGGCTGCCTCAGAACAGCCCCATCACCCTCCTGCCTCCCTCAGCATCCCTTCCTCAAGTGGAGGGGTCAGACGGGTACCCAGCCGGTGCCTGGGTCTGGCAGAAACCAGTTGGGTGGCAGCACTGGCTGTGATGCTTTGAGGCAGAAACCCAGGGCAGAGCCATGAGCCTCTGGAGAGCCCCACAGGGTTATTTTTTACCAGCTCGATGGGGTTATTTTTTAGGCAAAGGCAGAGACTGTTCTGGGCTCCCATTTGCCTTCCCTTCCCTCCTACTCCATTTCTTCAGGAGGCGAGCGAGCACCCGGCAGCGTGGCCCACCAAGGCAGTGCGAGGAGTTGCATGATTTCTATCTGCACTTTCATCCTGGGATGAAAGGGATGATAGAAAACATTTGTTTTTATGATAAAAGCAATTGACCCAGGAAGAATCCTCCTCATCAGGGTGGCCTGCAGCAAATCATGGAGATAAGGCACCAACATGCAGCAAACGCCAAGTGCCTCCAAGTTGCTGAGTGGCTGCAGAGCAAACCCCTCCCCACGTGGAAGGAAACCCACGCTGGGTTTCCACAGCTGCTCCTGAGCCTGGACAACGCGGTCAGTGATGATTTTATTGGATTTTGTTTGGGCTGGGAAGATCTGCAGAGAAGGACACTATTTACTTTTTTTTAATGAACGGCCAGATTTTTTTTATTACAGACATCTTCACCACAGATCTCAGTCAAGCTTTTAATAGATGGGTTCCTCGCCAGCGGCAATTGCAAATTGATTGCAGCAGAAATGGCAAGTGAAGACAAATATAGTGCAGGCTGCCTGCAGGGAGAGCACATGGAGGAAACTTCAGATGCTATTTTTGGTGCTTTGTCTCCATCACTTACAGTATTTCTAATCTTTGTTTCTCCTTAACAAACTTATTTAGGGCTGGGATCCTTTTTGTTGTTGTTAAAAAAAAAACAACTATTTTATTCACATAAGTGGTCAGGTGCAGTGTCTCTGCCCAGCTCTGTGGAGCTGGTGGGTTCTGTGGCCCAGGTTGAGGTGAAAGGAGGGTGAAGCTGTGCTGGTGGTGCTGCCTTCATCCCCTTCACCGGGACCAGGAACAGCCCGTCTGTCTCCCAGGCACTGCGCAGAGGTCGTCATGGAGCCAAACCCTGATTTCACCCTGATGCATGGGAACCTCGTGGGGGGTACAGGAAAGTTCAGCATGCTTGCTAATAAAAAAAAGGAAACTCTCCCACGCTGCTGAGCTGTTGCTGCACCATGGGGACAGCAGCGGCAGCTCCAGCTCTGGTGAATTCCACTGAGCTTTGCTTGGTCCCAGCCAGCACTGAGCTGCAGCGGCTGGATGCTCCCGAAACACAAAGAGACCCAGCTGGGTGCTGCGGGCAAAGTGCTCTGGGCTGCAAAAATCATAAAATCCAGGTGTGACCGAGGGTGTGTACACTGGAGCCCAACTTTAGGGAGACGGGGAGGGAGCACTCTAAGTCACTCACATTACTTGGCAGAGCGGAAAAACACTCCAAGTTAATGCTGTGCTTGGGGAGCCATGGCTTGGTGACACTGGATTGATGTTGAAGGCTTCATGGCACTGATGCCCTAAACTCCTCAGACCCAGAGGATGATTGGGGATACAGTGGCTGATTGAGGTGCAGCCCCAGGACACTCAGCCCCCAGTGCAGAGGCGTCTCACTGACATGTGTGTCTGTGGGTGTGAGAGACAAGGCTGCAGTTATAAATAAAGGAGAAGAAATGCTAAAAAAAAAAGTGATAAGCAAGAACAGGGAAGGTCTGGATTTAACCACAGAAAAGTGAAATAAAAGTAGCTCATGGCATGGCTGGCTGTGACCACAGGAGCCTTGGCCCTGCACTTTCTGTGTCTGCCTGGACACAACCCCAGAGGTTGGCAGCAGCAGCGCAGGGGGACCATCATCTTCTCTGAGGATCTGTCAGCATGTTGGACTGTGGGATAGGGTTTGTGTTTGCCTCATTAGGAGGCTTCTTGGTATGAGAAGCCCTAGATGCTCTGCTGCTGTCTTTCTATACATCCATGTTTGTGCAGACCCCATTTTGCCTTGATTTGATCAAACTGCAATCTGGTATTCACAAAAAGATCTGTGTCTCATGTTTGCCTCTAAATAACGTAAAAGGCCCCACTCCACCAGCACGCTGGATGGAGCTGGAGTTAATTTATAAACAAAATGGGGGAAAGAGATTGTTCATCAGTGGCTCATTGAGCTCTTTAGCAGAGGGCACCTGTGGCCCTTTCATACCTGATATTGCATGTTCAGCACAGTGCAAGGCTCGCGCCCAACAGCTCAGCACTGCCCACCCCAAGCCAGGGGGGGTTGCAGCTACTGAGCACACCCTGGAAATTAAAAAAAAAAAAATTAAACCCACTTTTTTAAGGTAGACACTAGCATCCATTTCTGATAACTCTGCTGTTGGTGCAGCAGCTCCAGCCCCTCGCCCTGTGGTGCTGTGCCCACAGCCATGCAGCAGCCAGGCTCTGGTGGCACCAGCACCAGGGTGGGCAGTGCTGTCTCTCCTGTCCCACCAGGCATCTCTGGAAGGAGAAGCTCAGCGCCGCGCTGGGCACATGCCCTCTGCTTAGCGTTGCCCAACTGGGAAGGTCTTTATCTGGCCTTGTTGCAGCTGGTATGTGCAGATGTACTGGGGAGGAGCGAGCACAGCAGTGCTCAGGAGCAGTCCAAGGTAAATGCATGTACACACGTCTGTCCAGCACCAGCACTGCACCTCTACAGGACAAGGCTGCAGGCGATCCCGTTGCTTACTAGCCAAACTCCCTTTTCTGGGGCTGCAAAGTCCGCGGGGGCAGCAGGCATCAGCTTAGCCCCCCAGGAGGTTATTTCGCAAGAGAAGTCAGCTTGTGGAGGAGGTTTTTATGGCTGGGGATCAAAGTCCTTGGCGCCCACCCAGTTTCCCAGTATTTAGCTGTTGGACAGCCTGGGTTTGCAGCTGGGTTTGTGGGCCAGCGCCATGGCAGGGAGGCAGCAAGGAGGGAGCCCAGGGCTTGCGGCAGGAGGAAGGCTCAGTGATCCCAGCACAGGGACACTGGGGGCAGCCCACTCGCCTCTCCCACAGCCACTGCCATCACCTGGAACCCTGGGCAGCATGGAAATGCAGGTCAAGCCCTGCGGCCACTCCTGGGTAGGGCAGCAGGAACCAGGGCTGCAGGGAAAGTGGCTAGTGGGGAACAGGACTCCCAGGCTTCAATGCTCAAAGGGAAGTAGCTTTTCTTTGCCCAGAGACAGAGACATTGTGTCCAGTCCTGCAGGCGTCCCAGCTAGTAAGAGTGTGGCTGGGTGCTCACCCCTCCCTCTCCAATTTGGGCAATGCCAGCCTCACCTTGGGTGATAGTCCTGCTTTCTCCATCCTGCTCCAACTCCACCTGCCCTGAGCTGTCTCTTGGTCCTCACCATTCCCAGGCCCTCAGCTGAATACGCTCGTTTTTTGCTGTGCTTTATGGCTCCAGACCTTGCAGAGCTCTGCAAGGAGGCAGGCAGAGACACAAGGAAGACGTTAGCCAACTTTTACAGCTTTTATTATTCAAGAGCATATATTTACATAGTGAATAACCTGGAGGGTCACATTTTAAGATGCTGATGTGTTTCTGCCCACTCTTCACAGGGCAAACAGCGTGCTTATCCACACTGGGTCTGCGGGGATGCTGGGTGGCATCGGCTGCAGGGTGGGGACCGTCGGGGCAGAGCTTGGCTCCCTCCCCAGCCCTGCACCCACTGCAAACAAGGAAACCAGTTCACAGAAACCAACCACACCTCTCCAGGGCTGAGTCAGCTCCTCCTCTGCCCACCGTGCTTTTTTGAAATCATCCCTGGTTTTGCCAAGTCCGGTCTTGCAGGGGTGCAGTTGTTGCCCCGGTCACCAACACATTCATCCTGCAGGACCTGAAAGGCTGGGAACCATCTTCTTATCTCTGGAATAAAGGTATTCCCAAAATATCCCCATCCTGAAGGCCTGGCCTATTAGCCCTATCTGTCTGTGTGGTTTTTGTATTTTATCCAGCTGTGTTTCCATAACCCGCTATTTTGATGGAGGAAGGGAGGTGGTGGGGGGGAGGTGGAGGGCGCAGCTGTCACCTTCTGGTGACTGCAAATGGCAGCAAAGGTCTACCCACCATCCCTGGCTGAGGGAGCACGGCTTGCTCACAGTCATCACCAGCTGCATTGCTGATGGATACTTTGTCAGCAGACATTGGGCTGGCAAGAAACCAGGCTGGCACTTGCCATAAAAAAAGGGTAGAAAACTGACGGTTATGGGGCCATGAGCTGTTCCTGCTGTATTATTATTGGCAACCTCTGTTCTAGGGGAAAAAAGAAAAAAAAGCAAAATTACGAATAGATGTAAAGAGCAACATGTTTTTTTCTCCACCCAGCTGAGCTGTCGAGAATAAATCATTGGGTATTTTTGCAAACACTCAGTGAGGCTGGGGAAATCTGCTGGGAGCTGGAGCGCTCAGGTCAGGGCTGTCCTGCCAAGAGACGATTACAGCCTGTCCTGGGGACAGAGGAGCGGGGAACGGGGCCAAGAGCGGCTTCAGGAGGTGTCTCAAGTCCAGGAATAAGATTACAGGCTGCGGGGTCAGCAAAACCCTCTTGCACTCTGGGAGGCACCTGAAGCCTTTCCAGAAAGGAAATCACCCAGCTCAGCACCGCTGCGCCCGGCACAGGGCCCTCCCAGCGCGGGGGCAGAGAGGCTCCGGCTGCCCCTGCGAGGAGACGACAGATGCTCGGGGAAGAATTAATCAGTCCATAGGTGACGTTTCTACTTAGGGCTGAAATGAAGAGTCTTGGCTCTTGGCTATCAGATGTGCCCAGTGGCAAGATGCTTCCTAGACCCACATCTGGGCTGTCCCACCCCCTGGGGCAGGCGTGCTTAGAAGTGAACACCACCTCCCCCCGCTGGCTCCCAGCCTCTTGCGTGGAGATGTATAGAGGCAAGAAATACATCTTTACTGTCTGTGACCTTCCCATAAAAGCACAGATGGCAATTTGCAGTGTGCCTGTCTTAGAATAATTTTTTTTAAGGGCCTAGAAAGTAGGTTAAATGTCCACTTCAGCAGAGCGCCTGCTATGTATTGCAGTGGTTAAGCTATAACAAAACAAGTTACACATTGCTACAGCTTGGCTTGATTTTTTTTCAGGGTGTATGCGTTTTTTCCAAGGGTGAGGGTTCGGAAGCGCCCTGCTTGCAGCAGCAGGGCTGCTCGCTCTGTCGAGGAACTGGCGCCAGCCCGAGCTTCACACAGCACAGGCCGGCACGGCCGCCTCCATGCCCCTGCCACGCTTTCACCTTCCATTAAAATCAAACCAGTAGCGCAATGAGGCCTTGGGGAGCACGGCAAAGCTGAACCAGATGCCATTCAGAGCTTGTACCAAGGAGACTTTGTCTGGGGTTGTGTAGAGCTGGTAGCAGTGTGCTGAGCGACAGGGAGCAGCTGGGATGGTCCTCAGGCCTCTATCCCTGCCCATCAGGTGGCTTCAGGATCTGTCCCATAACCTGTCCACATACAGACAGCACCCCACACCCCAGCAGGGCTGCAGTAAGTCCAGGCATGGACATTTTCAGCTGTGTTTTAGGCAGCACTGGAGCTAGGCGATGCTGACTGCAGGAAGATTTCCTTGAGAAGATGGCATCCACCTCCACTTCTTGGTCCAGTGTCTCAGGGGACCAAGCATTTGTGCGGCTTCACTTCATTTGAAAATGGGAAAAAGAGGGAAAAATGGGGAAAAGGCGTAACCATCAGCTCTACCGCTATTACTGCTGGCTGCAGAAGCCCAGCTGGACCAGCACAGGGACAGATTTCACCCACCCTTGGTGTGAAGGCTGGAGACACTCACACAGCCCAGATGCTGCCCTCACCTCTTGTACATAATTCAAATCAGGGACCTACTGCATGTCTCAGAGGAGACAAGCTTGGCTTTCAGAGCTGACATGCACAGAAACCAGAGAAGTTTCCATGAAGTTTCACACCAACAGTGCTGGGTAAAGCCCCAGCTCTTGTTACAAGTCTTGGGATTTTTGAGTGGCAAAACCTCAGCGTGTTAATGCTCACAAACAAGCGCCGGAACGACAGCTCGTATTGTCAGAGGGCTCGGATATTGCACCTAGAACCAGCCAGGCTCCCTCCCAGGCAGGGAAGGGGTCATGTCCCAGGCAGCAAAGTCAGGCCATGGTATCAGGGGCTCAGAAAGCCAGTAACTGCTCCTGGCTGTCAGGCTTTGTCTGATTGTGGCTCTGCAGAAAGGGAGAAAGAGCCAAGGAAAGGAAAGGGAAAAAAGGGTAAAAAATGTAAAAAGGAAAAACAAAAATGAAAAAAGAGAGAAGAGAGGAAAAGGCAAAGAGAAAAGAAAAGCTAAGAGCTGCAAAGGACAGCACTAGAAGGGGTGGCACTGCTGCATGGTCAGGGCTGGAGAAGGGCTCTAGGGGCTCCCACCCTCCCAGAAGGACAGCTGGCACACTGCTCATGTCCTATTGCTGTAGCTGCATCTCAGGTTATGTTCATTGCACTGAAATAATTCTTCTTTCAATGCCACTTGCCAGAGCATCTAATGGCCCCAGTGCAGCATCCAGTGGCTGGTTTCCCGCCAGGGGCTGGGGCTGGTTTCCCGCAGGAGCTCCCAACGCCTGCCGCTCTGGGCTGCCCGGCAGCCTGCCCTGTGCCAGGGCTGGCAGCGGAGGAACCGTGCCCAGGCGCTGCTGGATGCAGGCAGGGCATCCTCGCGGGCTCCGGCGCCTGGACACAGCTCAAACACCCACTTATGCACACAGGCTGCGTCCCGCTGTGCCATTTCGAAGGGCAGCTTTTGCCTCTATAGTTCAAATGGGAAAAAGCAAAGCCTAAAAAACACCCCCCCACGCTCTGGCACAGCTGCAAACGCTTTGTCATGCAAACCTCTGTGCAATGATCGCTGCTGCGTTGATTTAACCAGCCCTGTGGACCGAGTTTCTGCTTGCCAAGCTGGCTGCTGGATTTCTAGGAAACCAAGGGATGAGAGGTAGTTTTGCTGCAAGCTTGTGGCCTGATGTAATCAGATGCTGCACAGCAGCCAAGGACCATGACCACTGGCCACCCTGTGCCATGCTGGGCAGGGAGCAGAAGCCCTAGATCAGGCGAAGCTGCTGCTGCTGCCAAGGCAAGAAAACAGTGAAATATCCACACCCAGAGCCCCGAGCGGCAAAATGAGTCACTGCCCCGTGCCGGCAGCATCCAGCATTGGGAACATGCCGACCCTGCACCCCCATGGGGTCTTCTGAGGACAGGGGTGGGTGGCTGAGCGAGACTGGGACTCTCATTGTGGCTATGCTAGGCAGGGCTCCAGCCAGCAGGATCCATGATGTGGGGCAAGAGCCAGCCCCACACCCGCCCTCCTCAGGGCCCTGAAGTAACCTTCACATAACATTTTTTTTCCATTCCACCACTCCGATGTGCAGTCTAGAGCTCGACAGGCTTCAAGACAGGGTGGGGCACAGGTCGCCATTAGGAGATGGAGCACGGAGCCAGCCAGATGGAAAGGGGAGAGCACAGGGGAACACCAGGAGCTCTGAGCCTCACAGCAAAATGAGGGGCTAAAATATACACACAAACGTCAACAGCGCAACGTGAAAGCCGATCACCAGGGAAGGCCAGCAGCTCTGGTCACGATGTGGGCAGATGTGGGTGCAGCCGGGCACTGGCTGAGGGCTGATGGGGCACAGAGGCCGCTGCAATTTTGTTGACAGGCTGTCAGCTGCAGGATGGGGCTGCTCCAGAGCCCTCAGTCCCCCGGAGTTTGTTCTGCCAGGAAGGAAGCCACTGCCACCAAAGCTGGCCCCCCACGCGCACACAGGCCCCGGCAGATAAACAGCAAGCTCAGTAGAACCCTGAGTTCAAGAGCTTGGAGCCTCTCAGGAGGAACATGCTAAGTAAAGAAACAAAACATGCTGTATTTATCAACTTCCTGATGAATGTGCCCTGCAGATGGGCTGCACTCGGGACAGTGAGGGGAGAGGAGGCTGGGAGGCAGCGGGGGCTTTTCCTGGAGAGACGCACAGTTGTGCACATCCCAGTGATGTCAGCAGTGCTCCGTTATTCAAAGCTCTCACACATGCCAATTAATTTCCCAAATTTTATTAAACATTTCTTTTCCTCCTCCTGAGTTTGCTGTTCAGGAGGTGTTTTGGTGCAGCACGCAGCTGCTCACCACCATGGTCTCAGTGCATGGTGCTGCTAAACCTTCCTATCAGTTCCTGCAAACCCAGGACCGGTGGTTGTGCTGCTTAAAATGGCTTTGGAGAGCAGGATGTGGCAGGTGGGATGACAAGCATGTGGGCGTGGAAAGTGCTGACCACCAGCCTGAGCTCACACTGCCTCCCCATCCCACTGCTCCCAGTGCTCACAGGTAAGGAGCAGCCAGGTCATGGGATCAACCACTGTCTCAGATCTGGCTCAGAAAATATTTGCAGCTATTTCTGCCCAGGCAAGCATTGCCATCAGTCCCCTGACCCAGTAAACGCTGTAACAGAGAGGGGTTTCTAATAAAGGCCTGGGAATCGCAGCATGTTACAGTACAAACAGCTTTGCTGGATTAGAAACCTGATGAACAGCCTCGGGGAGATTAGAAATTGCTATTTTGAGAGGAGGTTTTCATAGCAGGCTCTGTGTAATCACCAGCCCGAGCAGGATGGTGTTATCCTGTGCTGGCTGTATCCTGGGTGAGCAGACACTTCTGGGAGCCTGGGGAGGCCAGGCGAGGGAGTAACATTTCTCTCTGCTTAGAGGTGTGTTTATGTCTTCTGCACTGCTTGTTGCTGGCTGACCACAGCAGTTACACGGGGGAGTCATATTTACATGTTTTAACTGTGAAACACTGAGCAAACAAGGAAAGATAATCATTAACTTTGGGAGCTGTTAACCTTCAGCATGAGTTTTGGCCAGTGAAGGAGAGGTCTGCCAGAGCAAAGTCTTAGTAAACATTGAAGGAATGACGTGAGAAACCTTTTCGTTTTGTATATTATGGGTAGGCAATTAAAGGGCATTAATTTCTGTCTCCAGCCTGTATGATGTGAGAAACTTTTCATTATAGGCAAGGGGAGGGGAAAGTGGAAAAATATTGCAGCTTAATCAAAATCCACTGGCTTCATCAGCCTGCAAGCAGGAGGCACAGAGGCGATAAAGCACAGTATCACTGGAGGGCTATAGCTCACAGATGCTCATTTTCTGTTGATTATCATGCCAGAGGAACAGTATTTAGGCCTCAAACTTGCTGCAGGAGTTTAATCAGTAAAGCAGCGATAGGTCAGTAGCAAAGAGCAGCACCTTGTCCTCTGCCCTGGAGCTTCAAGGACTGGCCATGGTGGCTCCCCAGTGCAGGGCTGCATGTCCAGCTGGGCAGGGCGGAAACACAGCCCCCCCTCTTTCACTTGGCAGTGAATCAAACGCCCTGAAATATCAGTCTTGTGCCTGACCATGAATTGTTAAAGCTGCTCCTGGTGTAGTGCATTCTAGAGGGAAATGAAGAGGAACAACAAAAAGCAAAATGCCTCAGACTTTGTACTGTTACGGGTATCATAAAAAAGTGGGGAATGGAGGAAGGAGGAAGATAAAAGAGGAAGAAAGGGAGAGAAGATAATTTAAGTAGAGAAGCAGAAGCAGATTTATAGTCTTATCGGTGATCGTAGGTAAGGAAGTGGCGTGCACCATCCAGTGTGCTAGGGCTTATTTGACCATCAGTGGGAGCAGATGATTAATTCAGGCCCATAAGGAGCTTATGGCCAGACACAGCCGCTCGCCCCAGCGCGCAGCGTTTGCAGAGCTGTGGGCAGGGCACGACCCAGCGCGGGGAGCTGCAGGAGGCAGCGCCTCACACCCAGCACCAGGGATGGGCAGCAACACATCCTTCTCCACAAGGTGCACAAGGAGCAGTTTCATTTGCCATTTAATACAAGGCATGGAGATGGCTGGCTTCTGGGGGACCCCAATCGCCACAAGATTTCATTTTTTCCCATTGATTTGCATGTGCACCCTTTCTGCAGGGCTGGCTGTAAGAGACTGCTCTTTTGCAGATTCAGCTTTGTCTGAGGCAGCAGAGCCACCCTCCAGCACTGCAGCGATCCGTACCCAGCCCTCCTGTCCTAGTGCCCTACATACCTTTCAAACCCTGGCTTTATGGCACTCAGCACGTGCCTCTCAAAATGGTTCCACAGCGTTCAGTAGCTCCAGATCAACACATCGAAGGTTCACTGCGATAATATCAACATTTCCCCTGTGCATGGCAGAGAATCTATTTATATTTGTTTAGGAAATATATTTGTTTAGGAAAGCCTC
>JAVSBS010024883.1:0-14651 GCA_033124195.1 Coracias cyanogaster | reverse complement strand
AACCAGGTTCTTTTTTTTTTTTTTTTTTTTCTATTTATAAAAAAAGCGGTGTGAAGTAGCAGTCACACATGGCAACCATTAAAAGAAAGTCAGTGCGGAAGAGAAAATATGCCTGTGTAAGAGGCTGTGTGGCAAAAAGTTACTGCAGTGCAAAATTTCAATCAAACTCTCATTTTTATTTTTATCTTCCCACTATAACCGAGCCGCCTGACGTTGCTGGATGGGAGATCTGAGACAGTGCCCAGAACGTTCAATCCCATACCCAGAATACCCAGTACTCACAACCCACACCAAAGGGCTGCTGCCAAGAGGCTTTTATTTTTTTTTTTATTCCCCTCCCATACTTGGGTTGTAGCTTGTAGCAGAAAATGATCAGTACTCTTTAAATCACTGTGTTTTTACTTAAAAAGAAAATGCCAAGAAAACTCCGCTTGTATTTTTAGATCTTACTGGGCACAGTGGGAATTGAGACCTCCAGTTCCAAGCACAGACCACAGCGCCCAATTCTGTCAGTCTAACTGCAGAGGAACAACATGAAAACCACCGCCCTGGCCCCCTTTGTCTCCTCTCCAGGTACAGCGCACACATTCCTGAAGGCCGCCAGAAAACAAACTTCATTTGCTTCTGGAAGCATCTTCTACTATTTTCAGTATTAACTTACAAACTCCGATTTCTTTGGACTCTGCTTGAGCTAAAAATTAAGGAAACGCGATGTTCTCCCACAGAATGAGAAAAAAGCATGGCTGGAGAACCACAGCAGGGAAACCAATCGGGGGCCGTTGTGTGGGGCAGCAGCGGGAATTGCAATGGCTCGGTGACAGAGGGGGTGGAACGGGCTGCGCTGCTTCAGCCTCCAGCTCCTGCCTCTCCTGGGAGCCCACAATCATGAGGGGAAAAGACTCCTGGGGGGTGTCAGTCCCACAGCCAAGGGGCCAGGGCCGAGAGAGAGGAACCAGCGAGAGAAACACGTCCCTCCTGGAGAGCGGGTCCAACCCCAGGACTGCTGCTCTTGTGAGCTCCTTTTCCACATCACCAAGGGGTAGGTGCCTCCAGGCAACCCCTCCAGCTGCCAGCGGTGCTGAGAAACCAGCGGCCTCCTTGGCCGTTCTGGAGGGATGTTCTGATGAGAACAAGCCCTCAAACTTTATGCCAGATGTCCCCATCTGGGGACACTGGGAAAATTAGATCCTTTATCTTCCCAAGAAGGAAGGAGGCGATGACTGGAAAATAAATTGTACAGTTGAGAATCTTCAGAATGGGATCTCTGGATGCCTCGCAGGCTGGACAGAGCTGAACCTGCTCAGTCATTGGAGAAGCCCATTTAAACCGAGCGTGGTTACCAGAACCTGTGTTCCGCCACTTTTCTCTGCAGGGAGTGGAGCCGAGGGCTGCAGCGTACTGACGACAACCTCGGTACCCAGCACGGGTGGCCTGCAAAGACCCGGGCCACTTTCAGAGGCTGTAAGGGAGGGAATTAACTCATCTCCTGGTTAAAACCTGTCTGGAACCACATCCCTCTTCTCATCCTCCTCTGTCCAAGGCCCTTCCCTTCCACGCAGTGCAGGAGAACAGTGGCGAAGAACAAAACATTTTTAATACCCAACCCCTTCAGGCATCGGCGCTGCCAAGCAAAGACGTCTGGGCTCGGTATCAGCCTGTTACCACCCTGGCTCTTTTGTAGCCGTAACCGTCGCTCTCGGTGTTCCTCCGGAAGGGACTGGCTGACTGAAGTCAATTTGCAAAACTTTCTGACATCTTTCAGCGCTGCCAAAGCCTCCCACAGAATCAGCAGCAGGGGCTGCCAGGATCTCTCGCAGATGTAGCAGGGCACGAGCCCGCGGTGACAAAGGCTGTCTGTGTGGAGCTGCTCGACCTTGATCCATTAGGATGCGTGGTAGGAGCGCTGCCTTTCCTCTCGGGGCTGTCCCTCCCGGTGGCACCTCTCCCAGGGCAGAGGCATTTCTTTCAGCGCTGGCGTTGGCGTGCCAGGAAGTTTGGAGGCATTACTGGCCCTCTGTGTATTCGAGCCCCTTGGCTTCAGAGCGCGCCGAGGATCCCTCCTTCCCGGGAGACGCTCCAAGGTGGAGGGGACTCTCTGTACCGTGAGGATGCGGCACACAAAGACCTGCTGTCAGGGGTCAGGGAGAGGCAACCGGGGCAGCCGGGCTGGGAGCAGCGGGGACAAACTGGGCGCTAGCTGGGGGCTCCCCCTTCCCTCCACCATCTCCCAGACCACAGAGCTTCTGGATCTTTTCAGCTTCTAGCAGATCTAACTTGGCAGAAGCCAAGAGGTGCAGCCTGGCAGCAGCACCTCGGGCACTCGGAGGATGGAGGAGACCCAGCCGTCCACAGCGAGTGAGCCGTGTGCTTCTTGAGCTCTTTCACCAAGGGCGATGCCAGCCAACGCTCTCCTCCTCCAGAGGAATAAGGGAAACTGAGTAAAAGATGCCTTTTTTCCCTGTTGTTCCACATACCAATGGAGAGGGCTGGAACCCGACCACCTCCTCCTGCCCCCCAAGACGGTCAGAATCAGAAGAGAGGTCACAAGCAGAGACCAACCCTGGCGCCAGCGCAGAGGCGATGAGCTCTGAGGAAGAGGGCTGGCAGGCTCTGCCGAAAACCCACACATGAATCTTGCAGATGTTTTTATTTTCTTGGCCGCTTGGAACCTCGCGCGCTGTTTCCTCTCTGCTCTGCCACAGACGCGCAGGCAGCTCAGATCCAGGCAGCCCGAGCTCCATGCCAGGCTCTCTGCTGGCAGAACCCGATGTCCCCGGCAGCACACTGGGTGGGGAAGCTCGCGGCTTTTGTGCTGAGACCAATAATTTACACCAGACACCCGCTACGCCAGCTCCCGAAAACTTGGGTTTTGATCAGTCAGCGCCGCATCTCCTCCCCTGCCCTGCAGAGTCAAAACAATTCTGCGCCTATTAACTTCACTGTCAAGAGCAGAATTAAACCCTCACATTCCCCCAGGGACATGGGGGAGAGACTGACAGAGGGAAACAGCGCAAATTGAAAGCTACACCAAGAAACCACGTGCTATTCCAACAGTATCAGTATGAAAGTCGTAAATTAAGAGGTCAAAGTAAAACTGCAGTTAAAGAAAAAAAAAAAAAAGGAAAAACATAAAACCCAAGCCCTAGAGCTGAAAGTTCTCACCAAGGCCGGGGTAGGTCCTGCGCTTGCTGAGATTGGCCGATTTCACCAGGAACATGCAGGATTGATGAGTCATCCAAGAACAGAAAATGAGCAGCAGAGCTCCCAGGACGATGCCACACTGGAACGGGAGAAGAGGCGGGAAGAGACAAGTTGGAGATGGACCATCAGCTGCTCTGCACAGCCCTGCTGCTGGCCCACACACCCTGGAGCCCTCCCCACATCTCCAGCCACACGTTCACCTGTTGAGTTCCCTTGCCTTCAGAGCAGCCAGGAGGAACATGATGAATACACTCAATTTTATTCTCTCTGCGGGCCAAGGACAACACGGAGCAGCCGCCTGTTTCCCACAGCTTCCAGCTGCGCCGGTTTAAGCACCGAAGAGTGAAGCAGGAGCCGTTTGCGGAGCAGAACTTCCACAGTTCCCCTTATTCTTCCCCTGGTGCTCTCTGCAGGCTCACACAGAGCAAAGACCAATCGCTCCAACACCTGAGCCGCAAACTCTACTGTAAACTTATTTAATAAGAGCTATTTGGAGGCGTAAACTCATTTCCTAGCTCACCACCAGCTCTGTCCTGCCTCACACCTTTGTAGTGGGGGATGTTAAACACCAGACACTTTTTAAGCAGGTGACTTAAAAGAGCCACAAGTGGCAGCAGACCTTAATAGGCCCTTTTTTCCATGAATTTAACCCTGGTGTGGCTGTGGGGGTGGTGGCAGCTCCTGGAGAGGGGCAGCGGGAGCACAGCTCAGTGCAAGGGTTCAACAGCTGCTTCGCAAATGCCTCTGAACCAACCTGCATTTATCATACAGATAAATTCTTCCTTTCCCTCTCCCCCCTTCTATTCACAAGGGAGGCAGAAATCATTAACTGGAGACCTCACAACAAAGAAAACCACCTAGTTTGGTACAAGAGATGTGTGATCTCCGCCTTTACCGCTTCCTTCACTGACCATCCTCTCCCAAACACCACAAAACACTGAACCACCCCGCAAATTAGGGGCAAGCACGTAGATGGGGCCTCCGCAGCCCCTGACCCCAAACCAGGCAGCCTGCTCTCAGGACAGACCCTGCACCAAGGGCCTCGCAGGGCCCTAAACCTGACAAGAGCCCAGCCCAACGCCCCCCGCTCCAGCCCTACACCCCCATGGGGCTCTCTCTAGGGCAAACCAGCGACAGGCCCCGACCCTCCCGGCGCCTCTCCCCAACCCCTGCACCACGGGGACACTGTTAGGACCCCACTACCCACTCGCTCGCTTCAGTGAGACCCACAGGTACCGAGCCCCACAGGCTTCTACCAGAGGCAGCGCTGAGGGGCCAACCCATTGCCCGGGGGAAAAGCCCCGAGCCCCGGAGGACGAGCCCCCAGCCCCGGGGGAAAGGGCCCCCAGCCCCGGGAGGGCGGCCCGGGGGGCGGCGGGCCGCTCACCTGTCTGAAGCAGAAGGGCACGGTGAGCACGCTCACCCCCACGATGCTGTTCACCACGTTCATGATCAGGCCCCAGTTAGAGCCCGCCGCTGCCGCCGCCGCCGCCGCCGCCATGGCCCGAGGCTGGAGCGTGGGGGCAGTTCCCGCAGCGCAGAGCCCGGCTCGGAGCCGCCACCACCCGCGCCCCCAAGGCTGAGCCCTCAGCCGCCGGTACCGGCCATGGCGGGACCGGCCCCGACCCGCCCCCGCCGCCGGCCCCGGCCACAGCGGCACTTCCGGCTTCCGCTGCTCCGCTGGCGCTTCCGGCCACCGAGCGGAGCGGGGCAGAGCAGAGCGGCACCGCCGCGCCCCCGCCCCGGAGGACCGAGCTCGCTGCTCCGGGGAGAGCCCGGCCGGGGCAAGGCCGCGGGGAGCCCCCGCCCCGGGACCGCCCCGGGAGGGAGCCGGGCACACGCGTGCGTCAGACGTGCAGGTGCGGGCACGTACAGGCGTGAACACGCGTGGACACACGTGCGCGCACACGCGTGCAGATGTATTCGCATGTATGCATGTAAAGGCATGCACACACATGCAGATGTATTCACATGCATGCATGTAAAGGCATGCACAGACAAGCACACGTGCACACCTGCATGCACATGCATGCACGTAAAGGCACACACGCATGTAAAGGCATGCACACACATGCAGATGCATTCACATCCATGCATGTAAAAGCATGCAGAGACATTCACAAACATGCATGTAAAGACATGCACACATATAAACAGACACATTCATGTACATGCATGTAAAGGCATGCACAGACATGCACACACATGCATATGCATTCACATGCATGCATGTAAAGGCATGCAGAGACATGCAGACACATTCACAAACATGCATGTAAAGGCATGCACACATATACACAGACGCATTCACATACATGCATGTAAAGGCATGCACAGACATGCAGATGCATTCACATGCATGCATGTAAAGGCATGCACAGACACACGCACATGCAGGCACATTCACAAACATGCACGTAAAGGCATGCACAGACAAGCACACATGCACACACATGCAGATGCATTCACATACATGCATGTAAAGGCATGCACACGCATGCAGACGCATTCACATGCATGCATGTAAATGCATGCACAGACACACACATGCAGATGCATTCACATCCATGCATGTAAAGGCATGCAGAGACATGCACACACATGCAGACACATTCACAAACATGCATGTAAAGGCATGCAGAGACACACACACATACAGTCACATTCACATGCATGCATGTACAGGCATGCACACACATGCAGATGTATTCACATACATGCATGTAAAGGCATGCACAGACAAGTGCACATGCACACACATGCAGACGCCTTCACAAACATGCATGTAAAGGCATGCGCACATGCACACACATGCAGATGCAGTCACATGCATGCATGTAAAGGCACACACACATGCATGTACATGCACATAAAGGCATGCCTACGCACACACATGTGAACACACACATCCGCACGCACATACGTGCAGCAGTGCACGTACACGCAGATGCTGAGCAGGAGAAAGCAACACCAAAAAATAAATGAATAGAACGAAAGGCAGAACGCGGGGGCTGCTGGGGGCCAGGCACCGCGGCGGGTCCGCGCAGCACACGCTAACGGCACGCAGCCGTCGGAACAAAACACGCGGCGCTCGTATAATTTGCAGCAATGGCGACCGGTAACCGCAGGAATTTGCTCTACAAAGGTTTGCAGGGAGGTGAACACGCCGCCCTAATTCCCTCCAGGTGCCGCGGCGGGCGCAGGGGCCAACCGCAGTAGCTCCGGCCTCGTTCCTCTGCCTCCCGTGCCGGGGCTGTGCCCGTGGCCCTGGGGTGGGCCGGGGGGGACCCTCCGGGATGTCGCTGCCCTGGTCTGGGGGAGCCCCAGTTGTGGCCTGCGGTACCCGGGCATGGGATGTGGCACCTCACATGGCACCCGGACATGGAACCTGGACACGGGATATGGTACTGCAGTGTGGGATGGGGCACCCAGCTATAGGACGTGGCACCTGGACATGGGACATGGCATCTGGACACAGGATGGGGTACCCCAAAGTGGGATGTGGTTCCCAGGCATGGGGTATGGCACCTGGACATGGGATGTGGCGCTTGAACATGAGACACGGTACCTGAATATGGAACATGGCACCTGGACACGAGACATGGCACCTGGAAACGGGACATGGCACCTGGGCATGGGATATGGCACACGGACACAGGATGGGGCACCAAACCGTGCCTGGCAGCTCTTGGGTACAGGACAGGGGGGCTGCACAGGACGGACCCCCCTGTGTGCTGCGGGGGTTCCCCTGTCCCCAGGAACACGCAGCGAGGCCCACGTGACCCCCCAGAAGCTGCCCCAGCCTCACCCAGGGAGGCCAGCAGCTCTGTGCATGGAGTGACACGCACAGACACCCCCAACATGTGCAAACACGCGTGTACACCCCCCTACCCATGCTAACACCCGCACACCCACCTATGCAGGCAGCCCCTGCACATGTGTGCAAACCCATGGGCAAGCACACACATGTGCACACACACACGCGTGTGCACGCCACGGGGCTGGCAGCACCCCACAGCCCCACGCTGGCACCCACCAGTTGCCACGGGCTGGGGGTGCCGCTGTGGGGCCGGGACCCAGCATCTCCCACCCACGTGCCCCCCAGCACCCACCGGGGAGGCCAGAGCCGCCATGGGAGGGAGAGCACCTTGCTCCGCGCCGAGGAGGAGACATCTGCAGCCAGTTAGAGAGGAAACCATCTTTATCCAATTAGCCCTACACAGCCCCCAGCTCCGCACCGGCAGCAGAAAGGGCTCAGGTGGCTACTCGGTGTGTGAGCGGCAACCGGCAGCCCCCGGGAAGCTTCGAGAGCCCCCACACCATGGGACGGCCACCGCTGTGGCCACCGACCCTGCCACCGCCATGGCCGAGCAAGCGCCATCCTGGGGACATGGGGCAGTGGTGGACGCAGTGGCCACAGCTCCTCTGCCTCGACGCTCTCCAACACGGCATCGGCACCGGGCTGCTGGCACGAGCGGGACGGGCAGGGGACAGCTCGGGCACAGCCGGTGCTGCTGGGACAATGTGTTTCCAATCGCCGTGTCCACAGGGCCGCTACAATCCAAACCACCTGCAGCCGCTGCCTGCAACCCATCAGCCTCTGGCTACCAAATAAACGGCTCATACGTGGCCCCACGCCGCGGGCTGGCCACTGCTCGCTGGCCACGGCTTGCCACAGCACGGCAGGCACGGGCAAACCCGGGGCTGGCATCAGGTCTCCATCCCATCCCCAGCCTGGGCCCTGGGAACACCATTGGCATGTGCAGCCCTTCCAAAACCAGCCATTCCTGCGGCGGGGGCCCGCGGTGGCCCGTGGGCTGGTGCCCGGCTGCCGGAGCCCCCTCGCAGCACCGCGGGGCAGCCGCGCTCTCCGGACTGGCAGCGCCTGCACCGTGCACCGCACTCGAGGGACACGACCGGGACACCCAGGCTGGCGCCGGGGCTGCACCCCAAGCTGGGAGCTGCTCAGCGTGCTGGGGAGCCCCGACCCTTCCCCATGGTGCCAGGCTCAGCTGGGGAAAGCCCCCAGCACCCCCCAGCACCAGCATCCTCATGCGTCTTGTTGTTGGGGGGGGACAACCCGCCTCCTTCCCCCAGAAATCAACTGGGGCTCAACGCGCTGCTGCTCAGCAAACGGGCTGTGAAAGGATGCAATAATTAGACAAATAAGGACTGTAACGAAGGAAGGCCGAGGCAGCCTTGGCCCGGGGGGCGTTGGGGGCACCCGCAGTGGCCAGCAATTCCCGCCAGCCCAAAGAGCTCCCCGTGAGCCAGCAAATATATTTATTGCTTGCAATAACCACCCGATATTGCAGCAGCGGCCACGTGTTTGCTGCTGCCTCCTCCTCGGGGTTAGTTTATTTATTTATCCCCACTCCCAGGAGCAGCAGCTCCAGCCCAGCACCATCCCCTCCTCCTGCTCCGCCGCTCCCCAGGGCTCCTCCGTGCCCATCCCAAAGGACCACAGTTCTCTCCAGCTCCGGTACCTTCAGCTGCCGGGCCATTACCCACAGCCCAGGGCCAAATCTTGCCTCCAGCACATGCTGCGTTCTCCATCCACCCATCCATCCATCCATCCGGGTCCCTGCCACGGCCAAGACTCTGCCCAACAGGACCAGAACTGTTTCTCCAGCCACCACCACGAGGAGATGCAAACTGGAATGGGGACCAGGACAGTGGGGCTGCATCGTGGACCCCCCAGCCCCATGCAGCCAGCACGGCGTGGGGCCTGGCAGCTCCGGCTGGCTCCTGGGAGCCAGCAAAGGGCGAAGCCAGGACCCTTTCACTTCGTTAGCGCGAGAGACGGGAGCAGAGTCGGTGGCAGCATCCCCACCGCGGGATCTGCTGGGAAGCCACCATGGCCCAGATCCCTCCCGCCTGGATTTGGAGCCTTGGAGAATAAAGAGCCCCAGAGAGCCGCCGGAGCCGCGACTGCTGTAATTAGACAAGGTGGCTTAGGGGCGGCCAGGGATCCTGCGCTGCTTTATGAAAATGTGAACCCCACCCAGGAGGTCCAGCTGGGTGGGGGCTGCTGCTTTGTGTGACGCTGCTCTACAGGGATGCACGAACCTCCATACGTGTGCACGCGTGTGCTTGTGTGTGCACACGTGCTGAGCAGAGCTGCGCAGAGGCAGATTCGCAGCTCTCGTGGGTGATGATGTCCCAGAAGAGCCGGGCTGGTTCATCTCCGCCCAGTGGGACGCAGGCACAGGAGCTCCCAGCCCTGCCCCACCGTCTCACCGTTGCTCGTGGAGATTTTTCTGCAAGAATTTGCCTCCGTGGCAGCTCCGAGTCGGGGAGCTCTGCGCTGTGGGGCTTGCAAGAACCACCCCATGGCATGAGGCTGCTCTCCCCAGGACCACAAACCTACCAGGGGGTCCCTGCCCTCCCTTCCCTGCCAGGCAGCTGCCCTGGGGCGAGGGGGGCACAGCGGGGTGGGGGACACCAGTGCAGCGTTCCGGGGGCTTGAGCAACAGGAACCCCCTTCCCAGGCTGCCAGGGCAGAGCCCACTCGTGTCACAGCCCAGAGGTGGGTGCACCCGACGGTCTGCACCCACACCCCACCCATAGCGTGTCCCCTCTCCCTTTGGGTGCCAGCCCCCACCACCGAGCAGCCCAGGGCCCCTCTGCTCCCGACACCCGATGACAGATGCCTGGCAGAGCCCAGGAACAACCCGGCAAGTATTTAAAAACATAAATTAAAACAAATTGCGTTTTCATATTGCAAATAAGGGCAGTTTTATCGGTTTTATTGCATAACAACCATTAATGAAGTGCAGTTTCAGGCACCTTAATTGCTGGGAGACTAAAGTTCAGCGCGTATCCGCGGCGCGGGCTGGAAGCCGCCGTGTGTCATGTGAGTACCTGGCAGATTGGAAACGCAAATAAATTTATGGTCACTATTAGGAAAATGGAGGAGAGGGAGTCGACTGAACCGGGCGATTTATCCGGCCTGGGTTCAACGGCACAAACCGTCCCGGGGGGCGGCGAGAGGCTTTGGGGGGGCCCCCTCCGGTGTCACCCCAATGTCCTGGCACACAAGCCGCGGGGTGGATTCCGGGGTGGGTGTCCCCAGGCTGTGGGGAAGCGGGGGCTGCTCGGGGCCGGCTGACTCCCCACCGGGGGCACGGCGGGGGCCGGACCGGGGCGATGCGGAGCCCCGGGCCGGGGGTGGAGGCTGCAGGGACTGACCCCGGGAGGTTGCCCCCCACCCCATCCCAGCACAAGACACGTGTGGGCGTGCACGGGAGGGCACCGAGGAGGCGTGCGGGCGCACGCAGGCCCACGGCACCGGGGCTGCAGCGGCGGGGGGCACACACCGGCGGGTGCTGCACGGCGGGGATGGAGGCGCGAACACGCGGGACATCTCCCCGCGCGGGCCCCGGCACCGTCACGTCTGCTCCCCACCCGCACGTACCGAGCCTTACCGGGCCGTATCAGGCCGTACCGAGCCTTACCGGGCCGGTCCTCCGGGACCCACCCGCCCGCGCCGCACCGTGAGCCCAGGCCACGGCCCCTCGTGGCGCGCGCGCCGCCGCCGGGGGCGGAGCCAGGCCGCAGGACACGCCCCTCCCCTGCGCGCATGAATGGGCCCGCTCCCGTTCATCCCGCCCCGCCGAGTCCCGCCCCCTCGCCGCGGTCCCGCCAATCAGAGCGGCGCGAGGGGCCCCCCGGCGGGCGCCGGCCTTTGTTTGTGGAGGGCGCTGCGACCAATGGGAGCGCGGGACGGGGGAAGGGATGGCCAATGGGAGCGCGGGGAGAGAGAAGGGGCGGGGCCCGGCCCGGCCACGTGCGCGCGGAGCCCCCGCCGGGCCCGCGGTCCCCGAGCGGCCCCGGGACGGGTCGGGGCTCGGCCCCGGCCCCGCCGCTCCCTCCACGTCCTCTCCTCCCGGGATGACCAGGCCCCCCACGCCCGCCCGGAGCCGCTGCCCCCGGTGCTGCCACCCCACCGGGCTGCGGCGGCGGGACCGGCCCGGCCCGGCCCTACCGACGGCCACCCCCGGGGCACGGTGCTCGGGGCACCCCCAGACACGCAGCCGGGTTCCCGGCAGGGTGCTGCGTCCCCAGCAGCCCAGGGAGACCAGGCAGGCCGTGCACCAGCAATGCCAGGCCCTATGCCTGCCACGGGCTTGGCATCTTCCGGCCCCCGCAGAGCCCCTGGTGCCCGAAGAGCCGCGGTGAGGAGCAGCCCCAGCCCCCGGCCCCGGCCTCTGGGCTCGGTCCCGGTGTGTTGTGGGTCAGGGCTGGCCCTGAGCAGACCCGGCGGCCTCAGGGCTACACCAAGCTCAGATGCCCGTGGCACCGCTTGCCCAGTGTGGCTGGGTCTGGGCAGCAAAGCCCAGCTGCCCGCAGCCCCCGGTGCAGCCAGAGCTGCGCCACGCTGGGACCCCCCAGGACACAGCCGTGAGCAGCCTGAGCGCTGGGACCCCCCCGGGACACAGCCGTGAGCAGCCTGAGTGCTGGGACCCCCCCAGGACACAGCCTTGAGCAGCCTGAGCGCTGGGCCCCGGCTGTGCCGTAAGCAGGGGAGCGGGCGGCTGACGCAGCGGCTGCACCGGACGGGAGCTTTCCAGGGGCTGGGAAAGGGCCACTCGGAAGCCCAGCCCGTGCCATGTCCAGGAACCACCGGCCCCTCCTCGGCCATGAGAAATTTCCTGCTTCCCAAGCGGCCTTGCAGCAGGCTGGCCACCTACCCGTGCCACAGGGCTGCCCGCTGCCAGGCCGCACTTGTGGCAAAGCTGGTGACTCCCAGGCTGGTGGTGATGAGCACGGCTGCTTGAGATGAGCCCTTTGCTGGAAAGGTGAAGGTCATGGTCGTTTTTATCATCACAGGCCGCTCCGGGCTGCTGTGTTTGATGGTTCCAATCCCTGCAGTGCTCCAGGACATTGCCCATCATGGTGGGGGCTCCATCGCGTGCTGGCCGGCACTGCTGTTCCCGTCTGGGAGCCGCGGTGGTGACTGGTGACGGCCAGGTCCAGGGGTACTGCTTCCATTGCTGGATCTGGCTGCGCTTCTTGTCCTCCTCCCCGTGTCCCCCCACCACAAGCCCACCGCTCTGGGTCCAGCTGCCTCGGCACAGCCCGAGGAGGAACCATCGGTCCCTCAGCCCATCCATCCAGGCCTGCCCACGATGCTGCCCAAACCGCAGGCAGCAGCCAGGCAGGAGGGCAGCCCCGGAGAAGGCAGGGATGCCGGCGAGCCCTGGGCCAGCACCACGGTGCTCTCCGCCATGCGGGAGCATCTCCCCTGGCTCGGGGAGAGAACAAAGGAGGGCATCTGCGGCAGAGGGAGTGCCGCCGCCGGATGCGCTGCAGCAGCGCAGCTAATCCGCCCCATGTCCTCCTCGGGGCTCCGGCACACCCCGCTGCCGCCGTGACCCCGCTGCCAGCGCAGCCCTGGCACAGCCCTCCCGCCTGGCACCACGCACCGTGTGCCGGGGCTGGGGAGGGGGGAAAAGAGGCTGCTCAGCCCCAACCACGAGGGCCCGTACGGCACCGGCGGCCCCGGCCTGCCGCCCTCGCGGCGTGCGCCGTCCGATCCCGCCACGCGCACCGGCGCGGATTCACCTCGGCCAACGCCGTGCCAATAAAGGCAACGTCCTTCCATTAACGACTTTTGTCACCGAAGTCATTAACGTAATAGGACTTCCACATCAAAATTGAATATTAATGCTTCACCCGGCTGCGGAGGGAGACGGATAATTGCTCTAATACATTTTCCAGTAGGATTTTCGCATCGCGGTAGCAATTGCATTAGCAAACCTGATTATTTCCACGGCCCCGGCAAACAGGCGGTGGAAGGGGACCCGGTCTGCAGAGCCCCGGTACCGGTGCTCCGCGGACCGGGTCCCCTCCCACCGCCCTTTGTCTCCTAGTCCCGGTGAGGCCACCCCGGGCACGGACAAAGGCGGCTACGGGTTGTGCTGGGAGGGGGTGTCTGTCATTAAACCGCCTTTAATTGCACTCATCTGGGCTCACCCCATTGATCAAGCTCAGCCGGGGAGCCCATGAAGCAGGGGGGGCTGCCCACGGGGAATCTGCCCACGTGGGGGGCTGCCCACAGAAGGAGGGGGTTGCCCACAGAAGGAGGGGGTTGCCCACAGCAGGGGCTTTGCCCGCTGCGCCCAGGGAAGGCGAGCTCAGGGCTTGCTCATCTCCCAGCTCCGCAAGCCCCCGGCTCAGCTCCTTCCCAGCCGGCACCAGGAGGGGTTTCCCCAGCCCCTTCCTGGCACTTGCTGGGGGAAGGAAGAGCCTCAGGGCCGCTTGTTTGGTTTGGTTTTTCAGTAAGAAACTGTTTCCGAGGGCTTCCCGACCTCCACCAGGCAAACAATGTGCCGGCCCCGACCCACCGCGCTGCCGGCACCCGGCGCACCGGTAGCCCAACGCCGGGATCGGCCTGACGTGCCCATCCGGCAACAATTCCCTGCGCTGGGTTCACCCGCGAGGTTATTTATTTCTCCCTTTCCCAGATGGAGAGGGGAACCCATGGGGATGTTTTAGCGTGTTTCCCAGAGCGAGGGGTGGCCGCGGGCTGCGGCTCGCTGGGCGCATCCAGGGGAGGATGCTCCCGGGGCGGTCAGGATGCCGCCAGCCCCGCTCCCCGCGGCAGGATTCCCCGGGAGACGGGGAGCCCTGGATCCGGATGCCAAGCTCAGCCCGTGCTCTGCTCCGGGAAACACCGTAGGGAAAATAATTGAGGAATAAGCCACTTTTTGCATCAGCCAAAGTGGCGTGCCGAGGTGGCAAGACATCGGAGGATCCCACCGCATCCCTCACCCCACGGAGGAGGAATCCCCGCTGTGGCGATGGGCCAGCAGTGCCGCGATGCTCAGCTGGCACCGCGGCCTTCGCACCGCGGCCGTGGAGGAGGCCGGGAGCGCGGTGCCATCGCACGTCCCTCCGGGCGTGTGTCCGTGTGTCCCGGTGCCTCGCGCCCCGCCGCAGCTGCCCGTCCGCGGGCAATGATGTGTGTGCCAGGGCTGTGCCCCGCGGTGCCACCGGCTGTCCCCGGCCGCTGTCCTTGTGCCCTGGCCCCACGCTGCTGCGTCCGTGTGTCCGGCGTGCGCAGGTCTGTCCGTGCGGTGCCGGGGCGCGGTGCCGGAGGGTCCCCACGGGCTCTGCTGCGTCCCCCGGCCACTCGCCCTCCTAACTCGATTGTCGTCCCGGCGTAATGAATAGCTCCATTGTAATCTAATAGCTTTTACAAGTTATTGGGATTTATTTGAGCATTTTCAATCAATTACGGTTTTTTATTTTGAAAAAAAAAAAAAAAAATACCAAAACCCCACAGTGCCCCGCCAGGGACCCGCGGGGGCAGGGCCCGGCCGCCCCCCGGTACCGACCCGGCCTCCTCAGCGCAGGGCCCCGGTTACGGCACAGCTCCCAGGGGTGCACAGCCCCCCGACCCCCTTTCCCCATGCAGGGGGGGGGGGGGGGGGGGGGGGGGGGGG
>JAVSBS010024881.1:8147-26685 GCA_033124195.1 Coracias cyanogaster | reverse complement strand
CAATAGGAGAAGAGGAAATGGTTGCAGGTTGCAGCAGGGAAGGTTTGGGTTGGGTATTAGGAAAAATGTTTTCACCTGAAGAGTTGTAAACTCCTGGAACAGGCTGCCCGGGGAAGTACTGGATCATAATGGCATTTGAAATCTTATAAATAAATATGATCCTTTGCTGAAATCAGGTATGAAATAATGATTTTGCAAATTCAGGTGAAAAGAGGGATTTAAATGCCTAACTCATCAGGAGATTGTTTTGCTCTGTGCCTTAGTATATATCTAAAAAAAAAAAGTATCATAGGTTGGAAGGGTTTGTTCATTTCAGAGAGAGGAGTCTTGGAGGCAGGCTTATCTACCAAACCCTAGCTTGTTGTTTTGTCTCTTGACAGCCTTTGGGGTGGAAAATAGCCACTTTCCTAACAGCACTACAAAGATAAAAATTAGATGGTCAATTCAGATCAATCTGTTTATCACAATATCACCTCAAGATACACCTCAATAACACTATGTAAAAGTGAGATTCATGTCTAGTATTTCTAATTAAAAGTGTTTCCTTCTAATAGATTTTTGTCCAGTTCTGGTATTACAAAGAGGTAAATATCTACATGTATTTGCCTCTTTGGAAGCTATTTTGCTGCTCTTTGTTTAGTCTAGATCTATTCAAACACAGGAGCTTTTACACCTGGTAGAAGGAAGTCTATTAATAATAATATTGCAGCACATCAATCTGTGCAACACGTTTTTCTTACCTAAATGCAACGTTCTGTTACCTTCAGCCCATTCATTCAATACACTGTCAATGTCTTCAGTGAAAAAGGATGACAAATTTCAGAAGGAAAAGGTGGAAACTAGTTGTTTGATACATTTAGGTCTTTGATCACTTCCAGATTGCTGATCTGTAAAGGAATAAGCCTTATCTGATTATTTGAAATGTCAAGTGTCAGCAATGTCAGTCAACACTTTAAAGAACACCGTTCTTCGGGAAATGAGTCAAGCTTAGTATGGTGTAACAGCAGTACCTGGAGAGCCTTTGTCGCAGACACCGCTGCTGGCAGTCTATTGTTTCATTCTCACATCCAAATTAGTTTTCGTAAGGCTGCACAAGCATGCAGAAAATGAGGGCAGTTTATTTTTATTTAACTGTAGATGCTCCAAATCATTAATGTCAGAAATTCTAGGTATTATTTCTGAAATAAGAGTTGCAACTCAGATTTAAGGTTTTAAGATTAAATCGTGCACGCGATGCATTTGGAAACTGAGAGAGCTCGTTATTGCTGAGGTCAGCTTTGGTTACCCATATACAATTGTTTAATTCAACAAGAATGCATCTTAATGCATTTCCAAAAAACTCTGTTTTGGAGAAGTCTTTTAAATGTTCATTCATTCAGTGAGTCTAGTTGGTTTCTACGTCAAGAAAACTGTAAATGTTTAAGTCTGTGAATATTAGCAGGAGGCTAGGTTGACTGATTGTTATGTATAATGAGATGTTTCAACATGGTACCCTTGCAAAGATTACCTGTAAAAGCTTTGCAAGGATCAGAAACCTAAGTTCTCGTAAATCCTCCACTTTATCTGAAAGAAATTCCAGTTCGTTACCGTCAACTCTAAGTATGTTTGTCAACTGGAAAAGCTGCACAGCCAAAAATACAAGCTTATTGTTACTAGTTGAAAATTATTGTTGTTTCTTAAATTCTTTAATACTCTTTGGTAAACTCTGAATCAGTCTCACATATGCTGAGTTTTACTAGTTGGGGAAGGTAGTAGAGAACACTTGAGAATATTGAGATTTGAGTGGAACCAATGCTGAGTACCTTCAAATACTTCATACGAACTGTGGTATCTAGCAAAGTTTTTAGCTTGTTGCCTGCAAGCTCTAAAGTTTTAAGGCTTTCCAATGCAAAAGGCAATTCAACAATGTTGTAGTGATTGAGAAAGCGTCCCTTAATATTTATATGGTTTGAAAATTCTTTAGGGAGACATGATGGATAACCGGTCGTAACTGACATTCACCGCTGTCAGTTTATGAAGTAAGGATATTTCTTTTTGCAAGAGGAAATTTTGGTTTTCAAAAGCAAGCAGAGGCGTGCTCCCTAGTCCTTTATCATTTAGTCTAGGTGTGAAATTATCAGCTTTTTCTTCAGACAACATGTATGTTGATCTGTTTTCATCACTTTCAGGATTCAGTGCTGATGGTAATACTTCTGGTCTGGCACCTCCATTGACAGCTTCGGAAAGGATTTGGTTTAGTTCTCCAGTATCCTTTTCAGCTGATGTAAGTAGTGTGTGTTTTCTCGCATCTATTTCAGGGGCACCTTGAGGCATTGTTGACAGCATTTATCTCAGCTAAGAATTCACATTCGTACCTTTTTTCAGGTAAATCACTTGATCTGTTTTCAGTCATTTTATGGCTTTCCTCATTGCCAGCTGCTTTAGGACCTTCATGTGACATTTCACTCAAACTTTTCATAGTTAGGTTGGCTACTTCAGGATTCTCTGATGAATGTAACGAGCCTTTCCTGGCATTATTAACTGGAATCTCACAAAACTTCTGTTTAGTCCTTTTGCTAAGCTATGTGGAATTTAATCTTCTTCCTTCTCCAGAGACATTGTTCCTTTTTCTGGGCTGCTAGTTAATTCTTATTGGTATATTTTAAGAAATCAAACTTCAAGTGTGAAGCCTTTGTGGAATACTATGTTTTAATATTAAGAGACTGAGCTAGCAATTGTAAAAGAGCTTGCTAAAAATCCAGACTTCTTCCACTTTTGTGAGCTCTCCCACTTCTCTGTTTACCCCAAAAAAGGGATTATTGTACTGCAGTGCCTGCTACTTTAATACCTTGGTTTTCCAGACACTAGACTACAGATCACAAAATGTACATCAGAAATACATGATTTGTGGCTTCACATTTTGTAGAATAGCCTGACTTGTCTCAGACAATAGACACTGCTCAGCTTAGTGGATGTTCCACAGTTCTCTTCATCTCTGCATGTTCTTCCTGCTTTAAGCTTTAATTTACTATGTATGTTAGGCTTTAATTTACTGTGTTAAACTTCTGTTCTTCTGCTACTAGTGATGTATCTTCATAAATAGTATTTTCCCAACTTCACTTGAATGCCGGTTGACAAACTACCTCTGTTAGTTGGGTCTTTCCCTCCTCTCCCCTTTATAGGCTGATTTATAGTGTGTTGGGTTTGTGTCTGGTGGAGTTTGGTAGCAGGGGAGGGGGGCTACTGGTGTGGCTCCTGTAAAAAGCTTTGAGAAGCTCCCTCTGGCTCCAGGTCAGACCCACCTCTGGCCAAGGTTGAGCCAATCAGCGCTTCTGAGATAACCTATTTAAGAGGGGAAAAACCTGTTGGGCAAGTTCCTTTGTTTTGGGAGCTCTTTAGTTTGAAGAGGAGTTGGAGGAGAGAGACAACCCTGTGGACACCCAGGTGGGTGTGAGCAAGCGGCTGGGTGGTGCTTTGTTGCTGGCTGGGTGGGCTCAAGCCACGCTGCCATCTTACTTTGTAAGTCTTCAAATATGAGCTCCGTGAAAAGATTACGTTTTTTCCTAGGTCCTTTAATACAAGTCTTTCTGCTATGGGGTATAGTTGTACAAAATTAATGTAACATCCTTACCCCATATTAATAACATAAAAAACCCCCGAAGGTGAAGTTGAACCTTTGCAGACCATGTAGGTCATTGCTGTTGAGCCTGTACCTGCATTTTTTCAGTAACAGCCTCTGTTCTGAAGCATGTCTACCTGTGAGTTAGCAACAGCAGGGACCCCACTACCCTTCTAGAGTGACTCTTCCCTGTCACCAAAGCAGCAGCAGGAAACCATCTGGGCTGCATGAGGTGTTCCCCTCAGGATCAAGGCTTCCCTCTTGGACAAGCCCCTGCCTTCTCTGTGCCTCAGGCCCTGAACTCAAAACAAATCCTGAGGGAGGCTGGCACCCCATCTTGTTGGCCTCCCCAGCACTGGAGGGAGGGGCACAGGGCACTGAGGGAGCCATTTTTAGGTTTTTTGTTTTATATTGATTGATAGGAGGGCTTTTACTAGTGGTGCAGCTTTACAGTGTTGGATTTCTCTCCATTCTGATTTTTCGCTTCCCCACTTGTAGATGAAAGGATTGTACTCACCTTCCTTGTCACAGCAACACAGTGGAAACTCCTACGTACCCGGGTGCCAGACGCCTGCTAGGGCTGCATAAGCAGGCTCTCACTACTTAATGGCTCCACTGACACACATCTGCAGGCTTCCAGTTTGCTGTGACTAACAGTTTACAGTTTTCTTGATGAATTCCCGAGTGGTGTCCAAGGTGCACTACCTTAATTTGTAGTCACCATGGGACCCTCCCTATGATCCCCTCTTGAGGATCTTCCTCCATACCTTGCAAAGATGAGCCTGTTACTCATCTTTGGTAATAAGACCTGCTTGGTAAGACAGTTGATTGGCACTTTCGTGCTGGCAGCAATAATAAAAACAACAAACTTGAGTTGTTACAAACAATTTATTAGGCAGTAATAAATAAGAATTTAGCAGAAAGAACTATACTGAAATAAGGCATATTAACATGTCAAATATGCAACTGACACACATTTTAACATTTTTCCTCTAGTTTTCTAACAAAGTGCTATGTAGAGGAGTGTATTTCTGATACCAGTGCCAAGTGATAGCGAGGATGCACTATGAAGGACCCGACTGTTATATTTTATTTAAGGTAAATAATGTAACAACCTGTGAAGATTTACTGTTATTTAAGCCAGTGAAGTTTAAGTAGAAAAACGTAGAGCTTGCTAAGATTTCAAAATATAAGTCTCCTGTTCACTTTAACTGCTTACTACTATAGTTTCTTAAACTGCACTTACTAGCAGTAAGGTATGAGTAAAGTTAGTACACAACAGCACAGTTCCTAACATTCATTTTAACTTTTATTTGAAAACTTAGAGGCAAGTGCTAATTTTTATTTTCTAAAAAACTTTATAAAATATTGCACACTGTTTTAGCATGCAGTTTACACGGAAGAAATAGTCAAGTGCACTTAAAACCCTGAAATACAACTAGAAATGTTAAAGATTTGTGTTATGGATACTATTTTAATGTACAAGGATATGTTTCAGACAGCATATAGGGTCCCACCTTGCACTTGGGACCCAACTTCTTGAGACCCAATCCTGACTCTGCAAAGAATCAGGCAGAATGCTTATGAACTGTATCTGACTTCCTTGAAATATAAATCTTCATTCCTGCACTGCTTGAGCCTCGAGAAACTGAAGTAATCAGTAGGAAAACAAGTTTAACAGAAATAACTTAGTATGTCCTACATGAGTTTTCGTTGCTGCATATGTGTTGCAATCCAGGGTAAGATTTATTAAACTTTCTGAAGTCCTCTGAGTAAGATTCATTTGTAAATCTGTATCTCCCTCTCCTCCATATACACATTTTATATTGCACAGCAAAAGTTAAAAAATCCTTTTTTTTAAACAAGCATGCTAAACATTTAATATGGCTTCTGAATGATTTGAAGTATTTCCCTTTTGACATCCTCATGCAATATTTTAGAATAAATATGAATACAAAGTATGAGAAAGTTAAGACTACAAATAAAGGCAGTTGTAACATTTGTCAGCAACCAAATAAAACCCAAGAGTTTACCAAAAGTAGCTGCTCAAAGGTCTAACTGGTCTTTTAAGCATATTTAGGATCGGTATCTTAAAAATAAAGTGTGTCTGCAAAATACTGTAACATATACAACCTCCTTGGCATTCCACAGAATGACATGAAAGGTGGAGAGGTTAACTGAGACTTGCTTAATGGCACTGGCAGTCCCACAGACCCCATGGAACAAAAGCCTTACTTGATTCGTGCTCATCCAGCGTGGTAAACCATTTACATTTTATTAGCTTTATTGGTTAAGCTCAAGCCCTACAATAGCTTATATATGAAACACAAAAATATTTATAAAAATAATAGATATGCTGTATAGCTTTTTAGAAAAATAAACCATGCAGCTTCTGTACAAAGTTTAAAAAACTGTACAAATTGACTTTTCTATCGTCTAAAATTCATGTACACGGAAGTCTTCTGTTATGATGAGAAGTTAAGTTGTTTTTTGCTTAGCCGTCAGATGCTGTTTCATAACTTGTTAATTTCCATCATTCATTTCTTTCAGCTGGCATTAACTGGCCATTTAATTTCATCAGAAGTTTTATGACAAGACCTGCCTATATAGCAATATTCAATTAAACTCTATCAGCAATTCAGAACTACAACACAATAAAGTATATGACAAAAGCAAGTAGATAAAAAAAGTTAGAAGTTGCATGACTTTAGAAATAAGGAAAATAAAACCTACATTTTTCTCAGCTATCTGAAAGTGTTTTTCACAATATTCAATCACTTGCCCTATAACACCTTCATATTTAAGTATCAAAGGCAACTACTGTTGAAGTATGCAAGATACTAAAAGCTGTAATTTTGTCACAACACCTGTTAACACGGCATATTACCACTGATGCAGACTACACGTAAAACAAGCATTTTCCATCAGACATCCACGAACACTACCAAAAGCTGCTGGTACGAAATGCAGTGAAGCTGCTTTACAACGCTGCCTTCACACATCCCCAGTTTTATCCAATCTCAAACTCTGCTAGTTTTGATAGCAAAGTTACCAGCTCTAACTCAGTGATTCCCATCATATTTGGAATTACCCTTAGAGTCTGAGGGATTTGGCATATGCAACTAACAGTTTCAATTAAAAAAAAGTTTACCTTGATTACAGATGCATTTTATGTATTTTGAATCCTACATACTAAGAAAACAAACGTACGTTCTGAAATATTAAAGTTTTAAGATCATTTTTGCGGAGGCTTGGCTTAGGTTTCTTTTATACTGTACAAGGGTGGTCAATCTCAAGAGAGAAAAGGCACATATCTAGTTTAGGAAGAAATAATTGAACATAAAGGATCAAAAATGGCATTGCTTACCTGTTTGGTATGCACAATAAAGCTCATTTTGTTTTCCAGACTGTGGATTTGAAAACATGTATCTCCATCTCCCAACTGCCACATAAAGCAACCATACTTTAGGCTGAGGAGTAAAGCCTACAATGAAATGTAAGAAACTGGCACTCAGCAATTATTCGCCATACTTAAACTGAACTTTCTTTCATTAGACCCGACTCTTGATTTAGAGGAGTGTGTTCCACAACCTAGTTGTAGCTTATAAAATAGTGAAGTGGAAAAAATACAACACTTCCTATGAGTAGTGCCTGTTAAAATCTTGGAAATCTTCATGTCAAGTTTATCTAAACAACCAGATGTGAAAGGACTACAAGCACAAAGAATTTATGAGAAGAGAATTAAGCTTTAACAGTTGTCAGTGGCAGTTCACTTAAGCTGACCTTTGTTTCCATGTTGAGGAGGTGCAGCCCTTTTACATTTACTCCTACGTACACTTTAATGACTTTATGGCTACTTGAACTTGCTTTGGTGAATATCTGTCCTGTGAAAAAAGCTGCTCCGTAAGTAGGAATTTCCCAGCAGTTCTGCAAGAACATGCGCTGCAGGTGATGCATCTCCTTACTTACACCTTCACTGGTGCTGAGATTCTGGAAATAAAGGAACAATGGCAATCAACAAATCTCCCCAAATAGCTGCGGTTATTTGAAGAAAATCCACTATTTAGTGAAATTCCCACTAAATGACCATTCCCAAAGTGCTTTCTCAGCAACTGTCTTCCTACATTTAAATTAAACCCTAAAGCCCCAGAAAGGCTCAAATGCCAGGAGACTGAGGCAGAAAGCAGATACCTGTATGAACCTCGGAAATCTGAGCCACAGACAACCAGCCCCTGCGTGGTCCCACAATTACTCATCAGGGATAAGCAGCTATGCAGCCACCTGACAGTAAATGCATCACAATCCTTAAATCTAAGGATTCTTCCTCCTTTAAGAGGTCCAATAAAAGTGAGGCATGGTTAGATGAGCAATTAACCCCTCTCCAAAAACATTAATTTTTTTTTTTTCCTTTCTAAGGAAAACAGAGGTGCAGATTTCTTTTCTTTAGTGGAACTTTCATTCAGAATGAGAGAAGCTGCTGCTCTTTCCTCTTCTGTAGAGTGAAGCAGTCACAACAAAAGATCGTTAGAGTTCTCCTGCCTCAAACTAGACTGATGTGAAGTACCCAAACAAACAAAAAACTTGGCTGGGCCACACAGGAGATGGGAAGGTAGAGGCATGAGACAGTTACGGGGCCATGACTGGGATGTGTGGTGGATGGGACCAAATCCTTTGGATCCACACCCTGCATTTGCAGCTTATCTGAATTCTACACGGCCATTTGAAAAATGTAAAATATATTAATATCTTTGGAACAAAAGATTGCAACCCTTTCCCCCATGCCCCCCACCCCAAAATAACGGCTTAAGAACAGAAGTCAAGAAAGCTCTGCTCATTCTTACGTATTATCTGATACAAGAAAGAGGAGAAGACTCTGCTATGCCCTCTGCTATACCATAGTCTTAGGAAGACCACCATCATCTGCTCCTTCATCCGTATTATAAAGAACAGGAATGATTTTCTGGTTTCAGACAAAAATGGTGTAGGCACCAAGTTTATAACTAAGTAACCTCATCTCAAAAGAGAGGCAAAGCCTGAAAGCATTCCCTGGGTGCCCCTGCAGTGTTTCCTGGCAGCTACGTGTAGTGATGCCTGCCAGCCGGTACAGTTCTCCCTCTGACGCACCTCACTTTTTCTACAATTTTTTAATGAAGTTCACAAACTGCATTTTAGGTGCCTCTGGCCCCATTTGGAATTCACAGCCCTCAGTTAGATGTCTTTTACAGAAGCAGCCCAGGTCCCCATTTAAAAATTCTGCTCAGTTAAGTGCTCTAGTCGAAGGACTTTGTGTGTGCATGCATGCAGGCAGCAGCAGCACCATCAGATCCCTAACGTACAAGTGACACTGGCAAAAAGGACTTTGTGGGTCTATTGCTACATGCAGATGTGAAAAATCTATGTCAGGGTAGGTTTTTTTTTTTTTTTACATGTACACCTGAATTGACAGTATCCCAAATACAAAGTTAACACTGAAAATAAATGAATATATTACAATTACATTTACTTATAACAAGCAGAGCAACTGTAACTATACAAGAAAAACAGCATTCCAACAACTCACCCCAAAAATTCAGGATGTATACATTTCTATCTTTATATACCAGTATTTTTGTTCATTAACTGACAACCAAACAGCCAAAAAGTGCTTAAGACAGGATTTTCTACTATTTGATTATTTATCTCACCTTGTATTCATGAAGTATCCTGTTTGTCCAGTGAGGAGCTTTACTTTTTAGTTTAGTGATTGGTACTATAGATTTAAGATTTTCTTCACTAAGAGAAAAACAAAGCAGAAAAAGTAAGTTTTTCTACACTAAACAAAGTAAGAAGTAAGAACAATGTCTGCCAATTTGTATCTTTGAGTCACATACTGAGCTGGACTGTCAGCTTCTACTCTATCTTGCCTCATCAGGTAAGAAGCTTTCCTGAAATGCAAGCTAAGGCTTCCTAAGATACGGCGTAATTCTCAGTTAACAGAGATCCAGCTTTGTGTTACACACACTGTGTCACGCGCCACAGATGCAGCAGGAAGAGGAAATGCTAGCAGCAGAACACATGACTCTTACTTGATTACAGACCAGTCTGGAAGCCAAAATCATATAGAACAGCCATTCACAGCAGAATATCACATACTCAAAAAATATGACAGCTCTCAGACACTCCTCCCTTCACTGCGGTATTCAGCACCCCCAAGGACAGTTAATTTCCACATGAAAGTTATATATTGCATAATATTAAAGTAAAGCTATTTATATAAAATGCCTTAAAAAAAAAAAAAACACGCAACAAAATACAGCTAACAAAAATACTAAAAGGAAGCCATTACTAGTTTGCTTTTATGTACAATTAAGAGAGTCTCAAAAACCAAGTGATGCAACCTACTTTGCAATTTTTAAACCGTATTTGTCAGTAACTGCACATGTGATCTACCAAGCAAGAGCCCTGCACAGGACAATGCATCCAGATCTTTACGGTCAAGAATACTCTCATTCAAACAACAGCCTGGTGATGTGTTTTTGAAACCACCGGTCTGTTAATAAACACAGATGTCAACTACAAAAGAATCCAAATATAAATCTCTTCATCTGTCTGAAAAACGAGTCAAGACATTTTCCAACATCTTTATTTGCTCTCCTGTCTACAGTGCCAAGCACTCCCATTGACCGGAATCAGCTCAGCAACACGTTGCTGATCTGCCTCCCAGTGGAGAGGAACAGGCCCCTGCAGCTGCCAGGGCTCAGCAGGGCTAGTTCCAAATTAAACCCAGCTATGTACAACTGCACGCTCCAGTGGGTGGGCAGTCCCACTTAAACCTAGTTCTCCTCATGCTTCACCTACCAACTGCGTAACTGCAGGACAAGACAAGAGCTGAACCTGCTGAACAGCCCACCCAAAAGTTTTCCCGCCAGTGAGCTCATCCACCCAGCCTGCTCTGTAACAGTGCAGTCTCTACACCTAACAGAGGGCAGAGACCAAACAAACAAGTGCAGTCAGTGCAGGCAGCCCTTTCAGAGGCAGCACACACGTCACGCTAACTGTAGCAGAAAATGCACCCTCACTTACTGATGGGGGAGAACACAAACAAAAAAAACCCCAAACAAAACCAAGCCAAGCCATCTCAGTTGATGTGAATGAGAGAAGATGAGAAGTACAGCAGCGTTCCAGAATAGCACAGCTGCTGTTACATGAATGAACTGAGGTGGAGCTGGCAGGGGGTGAAGGTGCACACAATAGAGAACCGGAGTCCTGATGTACTCAGATACTGTAGAAACGTACGTGGGAGGAAAAAGCCGTATCCCAGAACAGCTCAGCTACTGTTGTGCTGGCAAGCAGAGAGAAGGGGAGAGAAAAGCACCATCTGGCAGAGTCCTACTGATGCTATGTTTCTCACCAATTTAGTATGGCAGTTCACAAATGAGAGAACAGAAAAAAAAAAAAAAAAAATCTTTCCATGGTCTGTCCTCTTCATAGAGGGAGAAAAACCGATCCCAGAAGTTGGTCTAATTGGACATAGTAAGAGGTTTCTCCAGGATTGTCCAACATCTCAGTCTGTTACTTATTTTTTTTATTATTGTATCTTACTTTAGACTTGCAGAATACAGAACCTCCATCCCTCTGCCTGGGACTGCAATAATTAAGATTAAGGTATTTTTCAGACCCCATGTCCAGTTTCTATTAATGCTATGAGGGTTATGTGACTACTCTGAACTAGAGCTCAGTGATGGAGAAGAATAATAAATATATCATACTTAAAATTTGAGAGTTCCATAGTAAGTACTATCTAAAAAGACTTAATCTAAAATGATAATTCTAAGTTTCAGATACACATACTTACTTTAGAAAACCCTGTTTATGTTTCTTGCTCTCATAATTTCCATAGACTATTTGTAGAAGCAGACTTGCCAGTGTGATAAGCTTGGCATCAGGTGATGTATAGAAACCTCTCAGTAAATTATATCTGGCTTCATCAAAAAGGATAAGAATAGCCAATGGATCCTCAATCTGTTAAAAAGATGAAATATGATTCATTTGTAAAAGAAAACTGATTCAGAGACAGGAAGCATTTAGTAATGGTTTGCAACAGAAAAAAATGACATATTTTCATTGACCTAATGATGACTTTACTGATCTAACACATTTACAAATTAAAGATTACTATCATACCATGCCCAATCAAAAGGTTCAGAGAAATAACTGACATCTGCAGTTCCCCCACGCCCATGAATCAATTTTGAATAGTATGTTTGAATAATCCCACTGAAATTATCAATTAAATATCTGAAAAATCACAACACAAGGAAGAGAAAGAAAATGGGGTAGGTTGTTTTTAGCTGTATGACAGACAGAGACTGAGGCACAGAGTTATGATAACAAACAGTTGGGAAGGTGAGAAATGAGAGGGAGAGGGCAGAGGGTGTGAAGAACCTGAAAACTCAAAATATTGAGAGGACAGGGCCAGTTTAAATAAGTCTGGAAATTTCTACAGTCATTAAACACACTTGAGTGTTGATGGTCAAAGTATTCTGACTCTGACTGATTTCATGCGATCATTTCCAAGTGCAGACCTTTTTTTCTATTTCCAGTGGAAGTCTCACATCTCTTCTCAGGAAAAGCTGTGAAGTCTCCCTTTGAGGATCCAAGTTTGTCAGTTCAGCAAATATTTCAGGCCAATCTCGAATATGCTGCAAAGGCTTGTGATATGGCTTCAGCTGGAGGCCTAAAAAACCCAGGTTTTGTTTATAAACAATCAAACAGAATAAAACACCACACAGGCATATGTAGATGATTAAAGGCTGCACCAAAACCAGAGTATCTGAAACTGAGGACCCATTAACAAATACTTTTCCCTATGTTTTCTAAACTGCTACAGATAAAAGATTTTTAAAATATGGATTTATTGACAAAACTCTCAGCATCAATTCACTAGATGCGCTAGTGATGAACCTCTGTTATTTTCACTTCCTCAAGAGTGAAGTGGTATTTAAAAATGTAATGGAATACCAAGATGGACCTTAAAAACACAATTAAAGCATTAGAGACTATGGTCTCAGTTATTATGGGAGAAATACAGAAAAATATAGATGTAGTTTATCTTATATACGTAATTGCCATTTTTGGATATATATAAACCATGAACTTTTCAGAACAGACTTTTTTTTTTTCCTCCTGTAAAATGTCTTGATTCCTAACAGGCTACAGACATTCAATAAAAGTTTCGTGTTGTCCTGTCTACGTGAGAGCTCAGAAATCCATATAGAGCTTCTGACTACAGTCCTACTATATACTACAGTCCATACCTTCAGCTCTGCTCATTCACTTACCCTGCTTGTCCTTGTGATTACTACTGCTTGGCTGTTTTCTAGTCATGAGGAACTAGAAGACTGTATTTGCATCATCTTCACTGCCCTGGCTTTTATATTGTGACATTTCACATTGTATTTAAAACATTCTAAGGAAATGTTATAATGCAACATCTTTTCACAGAGAATGATCTGTTCACTCAATTTGTCCACCCTACATTCAAACACAGATAACCATTATCTGTCCTATAAACAAGAAACTATCAGCTTTCTTTTTATTTTATCTATTTCTTTACTGAAAGAGTGATTGGGCATTGGAACAGGCTGCCAACAGAAGCGGTGGAGTCACCATCCCTGGAGATGTTCAAAAAAGGAGTAGATGTGGCTCTCTGGGACATGGTCTAGTGGTCAGGGAGATGTTGGGATGAAGGTTGGACTTGATGATCCTAGAGGTCTTCTCCAACCTAAATGATTCTATGATTTTTTTTTCCTATTATCTTTACAGTTGTACACAACAAACTGCAAGAAATACATTTAGTAATGAAACTTGTCCATTAGTCATTAGAAGCTGTAAATCAGAAGCTGACTGATTTTCAAACTTAAGCTATCTAGAGAATTACTTGGTTTTAAGCAATGTATCAGTGAGCTCTTCCCCTCAAATGAAAATAAATGATTTGAGTAAAACCTGACATACAATATTTAGAAAAAGCACAAGCTGCAAGACTCAAACACTTCCTTCTCTTCCAGATATTAATATCTGTGTTTGACTGTTACAGTAGTCATGTGGCGTACAGCAAAGGGAAACAGTAAATGGCATGACACTGGGAGAAGATTAAAAAAGAATGAAGTACAGACTTCCTGCAACAATTATAGATTTAAAAAAGTAACAAATGCCACCTCAGGGGAAAACTGGCATCAGTAAATAAAATTTTAAATGGAAGGCTTCTGTGTTAATAGTACTGTCAACACAGTATCCTACCCGACTTGAATTGTGCCTGGTACATCTGATACAACATGTCCCACAGCTATCCTGTTGCAGCAGTACGGTTTACGATGTTTTCTAACAAAACACAATCACAATCACTGACTCTTTTGTGGTTCTATTTATCTTATGCTACATATCTCAGACCAGAACTGTAATATACCTCTTGTTTAGATCAGAGATGCAAAACAACACTGCAAATGTAATAACAATATTTTGCATCAGAACTCCCTCCCATCAAGTATATCTGAAAAAAATTATCAAAAATCATTTTAGTGCAAAACACATGAAAATTCATATGATTAAAGGACCTAATAAAAAAACCCCCAAACATTAAATCAGTTTTAATTACTAGTTTTAAATAGATTAAACATTCATAACAAGAACTACATGTGCCCAATTTCAGATACTCTGGAAAGAAAAATACCACTAAAATCAGGGTGAGTTAGCAGCAAGAGCTGTGACAGCAGCCTTCCCTGTAACAGAAGATCAATGTGGACTAGCCTCATCTTCCAGATGAAATACATTCTGGATGCCACATTGATACAGGGTCACACCTAGTGGAGGTACTCAAAATGATGGCTAAAATGGAGAAGCTCTCCATAGCTCTGAAAGCACAGTTTGAAGACATCAGGCTGTAAAGGCTGGCAAGCTGATCTACTGGGGGAAAGGTTAAGCAGAATAAATAGAAAAGCTGGTCTCATCCTCTATACAAAAGATAGAAAGAATGAGACCTACAGAGATTTACAGAGTCTCTGCCAGGGGCAAAGTATATTAACAGGCAGCCTAGATACAAATTACCTCCTAAAAACTGGCTTTTAAAAGCTGATAGAAAGAGGGTAATGCAGAACTGTCAGAAAGCATGTTTCCTATTTTCCTAAGAAAATATTATTTTTTCCTAAAGGCAAGCAGAAATAAAAAAAAACTATGATAAATTATCTGGCATAATGACCTTCCTTGTTACTTACTGAGGTTCTCAGAACAGATCCAGATAGTGAAGTACTGCTGAGTTTCTTGAGACAAACGCATCCCCTCCATTATCTGCTGTACAGTAGTATTGTTTCCATGTTTTAACTCAACAGAGCGATATGACCCATCCATACGATAAATGCGTGCCTTTTCATACTATGTAAAAATTTAAACACATTAAACAAATCGTTAAAATCCTTTCTGTTGATGCTTCTGAAAAGGAAAGCAATTTTACCATAATTCAGCAAAATCCACACTGTTCAGAAAAATAACATTGCACAGCTCCTACGTATTTACTATTTGTCAAAACCGCTTGTTTCATGTCCTATGCAAGATCTTATACTGTGCCTTTACCACAATAACTACAAGAAGGATCTTACTGGTACTTTGAAGGCTTCACTTCTGCTGAACTCAAACGCAAGCACACATTGAAAAGTTCCCTGAGGGATCTGGGCTCAACTGTCTATGCATATCCCAAAACGTCCACCTCACTGTTACTGGCAGGTTATGAATCATTCCCGTCATTAGTCTATACTGAAAAGATGGTGTTTCCCTCTGAAAACTCTATGCTTTACACAGATCCCAGTACAATAAAGAATACAATATCCCTAAGATCTTTTAGCATTTCTGTAATATTACTATTAATAAATATTTTTTCCCTTTCAGAGCCCCCATAGCTTTTATTGCATTCCCTGTCAGCCCAGACTACACTTCCTGAAAGATGTACTTAAACTTAAATCAGGTGCTTAAAGAATATACACACAAGTCCTTCTTGTGTTTATCTTTCTAACAGTTTAAATGTTTCAGCTCCTTGAATAAAGAAAGTTGCAGGAACTTGTTATTTCCCTTCTTCAAATCTACTCAGTCATCAAGGACTGAGACATCAATCCCAAAAAGTAGAAAAAGAAGATGAATGCCTTGGAAAATGGCAACTGACTGGCTGGATTGGAAAACATCAGCCTATTTTTTGCTGCAGCAGTCACTGTAAGTCCTATTGCAGTAATTATTTTTTAGATTCAGTAGTAATGAGTGACAACATAGTATCATCTATTATGATCTGAAATCTACTTAAAATGTGTGCATTAGTCTTTTACAGTCATTAAACACACATCTACCATTTGATCAACTGCATAAGGTCACTAAAATAAAGGTAAATTCCTTCATTAATTATTTTTGGAAGATTCTTTCAGATAGAGTGAAACGAAAATAATTTAAAACACCTCAAAAAATTCGCAGGTTTACTGCCACCTACCTACAGAGATACAACTTGCATCTAAAGTCAAAGAAAAGAAAGAACTGGTTTTATGTCATTTGGCTAATTTTAGATCTACTTCAGGGTGAGAGGAATTGCAGTGTAAATTTTGTTTACTATCCTGGCTAGATCTCCAGTGACTGCCAAGGAAGCGTACATACACTAATTGATGTAAAGCCTATTTTGTAGAAGCCTACATTTTGTCAGCTGAACGCTCCTGTTTATTATCAACATGTGAGGTGACACTGCATAAAGAAAGCTAAATGGTTGTATGATCAAAAGTAGACATAAAATCAGTAGTTGATGTGATGCTCCTACAAATAATTAAAAACATCACGTTTGAGGTCTTACATGTATTTCGTGAGCAGAAAGACAGTAGAAAGAAATATTTAAAGTCACAAAATGTCAGTTTGTCAATATTTACACTAACAATGTCAGTATACTGCACATTTCCATTAACAGCTATAAATGAGACTAGCTCTTCTAAAAGTTTGTGTCTAAATTAAATATGAACTTAAACCTATTTAGAAAATAAATACATACCGGTTTATTTATGGCTTCCTTCAGCAGTTTCGCTGTTTCTTCCCACTCGTTTTGTTTGTTCTCTTCACAGACATTCAGCGGAGATCTTCCTTGTTGATCAGTAATGTGCTACAAACACAGAGAAATGCTGATAAAACATCGTTTTTCACTGGAGATAGGTAAATATTTACACATTTTTTAAGATAATTAAAATCCTTGAACCCAGGACTCAAACAAGTAATTGATACACAATGGGAAAAGTAGAGGTAATGAGAAACATTTACCCATTTTTTGGTAAACTTTCAACAGGATCATTATGGTTTACACATTCTTCTTTGGACACAAAATATTTCACATACACAAGCTAGAAACTGTTGCTAAAACTGCTATTTCTACATACAAACAGAACTTACTCTGTCAATTTCTGGATGGTTGAGTAGAATTTGTACTATTTCAGCATGCCCGCCTCCAGCAGCAAAATGAAGAGGAGAGCTAAGTTGGCCATTCAAAAGATTTGGATTGCATTTCCCTTTCTCCAACAGCATTCGAGTGGCTTCAACTTTTCCATACCTGCAGGTTTAAAGCAGAACATACACAGCAAATACAAAATAAAATCAAATCTTTTTTTCAGATAGCCCTAAATATGGAAAAGTTGTATTCCTGTGCTCAAGAGTTTTTAGCTTCGAAACGACACCAAAGACAGTGGAATATTAATAAGTTTGTAGAAATTTGTATCAGTTCTGCACTGCTTTGGTAATCATTGCTCCAGTAACCATTTATTGGACTCACTATAGACACACTGAACCTTCCCTAAAACTAGCTAGGTTTGGGTAGTTGTAGCAATTCAGTCATGGCAAAACAGAGCTCAGCCCTGCCTGAAAAAAAATTAATAATCTCTGGGAGAATCAAGGTAAAACTTACGATTGTCATGCAGATGGATCTTGAGGACTCTTAAGCCTCACACTGATAACTGGTAAGTCTGGTATACTGTTTATGCAAACTTTCTGCCAAACAATAAAAATCATCTGAGGTGTTTTTTTTTTAATAACCAAGTTTTTTTCATGTTATTCATATCAACCACTATAAATACAGAAGACTAATTTGCATAAAGACAAAACAAAAGCGTTTTTACAACTGAGGAAAGCTCTCAAGCACTAACAGATAAAATCATCACAGAATTATTGTCAGACAAGTTGACCTCTGTAGATCATCTAGTCCAACTTCCTGCTCAAAGCCTGATCATCAAATGTGCCCAGCTCAACTACTGTTGTGCTGTAGAACTGCTCACAGCCTTGAACCAACAAAGACCGTAAAAGTCACCACACTAAACTAGGCCCAGTGTCTCCAACAGGCATTAGAACAGATACTTCAGGACAAAACAAGAGGCAACAGATAAGTGTTTGATTATGAAGTTGTATAATCTCCACACTTGGGTCTCCTCATCTCAAAACCTGAATCAATCTTTCTCTTCAGAAGCTTAACACTAACATATTTTAGAGTCTAAGTGTAAAAAGTCTAGAGTTTTTTTTATTTCTCATTTTTGAGTCTGTATGATAAATTACATAAATGATTAACACTAGTGCATTTGATTGGCAAAACTATACTCATTTGACTCACCAGCATGCATAGTGGATAGGTGCCCAGTGGTCACTATCTAGCTGATTAACAGAAAACTTCTTATCCAGAAGGTGGCTTAGTAAATCAGAGTCGCCTTCACAAGCACTGCGATGAAGAGGGAAATCATCTACCCACTGGTGTTCCCTATGAATTAAAAGGGGAAACAGGAGGAAAATGCAGTTCAGAAATATTTCAGTAGTTGAGAACATCAACTTTTTAAAAATTACTAACATAGCACTATCTGTAGATCTACATAAGCAATAAAAACGAAGCTCATGCAGCTAAAATGCAGTAGTAGT
>JAVSBS010024880.1:0-32014 GCA_033124195.1 Coracias cyanogaster | reverse complement strand
ACCACTAACCCATGTCCCTCAGCACCACATCTCCACAGCTTGGAAACCCCTCCAGGGATGGGGACTCCACCACTGCCTTGGGCAGACCTGTTCCATGTTTCATATAAAATCCAGCAATGTTCATATCTTTTTGTAATTAGACTTTGATTTTGTTGTTGTTAAAATGGGTGCTGTAGTACAAATGAGAAGATGCAGAAGGGTCTAAAGCTCCTTAGGCAGAAACCCCCCTTCAGATGGCCAGAAACTATTTCTTCCCAAATGTGTCTGCTTAATTTTGACCTCACGAATGCAAGGTGGAGGTGAAAGGAGGAGGTTTCTGAGTTCAGGGCTTACCAGAAAACGAGTTAGAAGTTCTGGTTTTTTGGTTGCTTTGCTTTTTAAAGAAAGCCGTACCGTGTGGTACGACAGTCCCAGCTCTGCTGGCTGGTGACACAATCGGAGGAGGCAGTTCCAGTTGCTCAGAGGTGTTGACTTCTGGGGCAAGTCATAGTTATTAATCTCACAAGAAAAGCTGCTTTCCTTGCAAGCAGCTTGGTATAAATTCTGCTCTGTGTCCCATAACCACTTGGGCTGGGCAGAAATCATAGAAATGTCAGATTAGCATTATTAGACACACAAAATATCATTTCAAGCTTCCCGTGTTCCTCAGACAGATAAACATTGGAAGGTACCGTGACATTGGAATCTGATGGCAACAAAGAAAGGGCGTAAACCTTTTTTTTCTGGTATTTGTTAGCAGGAGGAACGCGGAGAGTTCAGCTCCAGCAGGAAACGCAGCTTTCAGGAATGGGAAATAAGGTTTTCTTTCCAATTCTGTGACGGCCGTGTAGAGCTGCAGAAGTGGAAAGCTCTGTATCCTGTGCTGCTGTAACCCCCCGTCACAAATAGAGCGGAATATCTGCCTTCAACATATGTGGTTCATTGCTTTTCACGTTGGCCGTCCGTCCGGGCAGCTGAGTCGGAAGGAAATTTTGATAATTATGCACCTCTGAAAAAATACAATCCAAGTGTAAACCCTGGCATACGCTTAACTGTAATAGTGTGAAAAACACTATTCTGAGGAGACAAAAATTGCGTATTGGTGCTTTTTGGCCTATTCCCATCTGACCCGCCGAGGCACCACGAGAAGCGGCGGCGTAACTGCAAACAGAGAGGCCACGGACCCTCTGCTTCACAGGCTGCTCCAAACACACCGGCGTTGTTATTCACAGACAAAATTACTGTCAAAAACCCCCCACTTTGTAAAGCTACAATAAATCCAACAGACGCAGCGTCTCTCCCTCGCTGCGTTAGGTGGAGGCTGTATATTAAAGAAGACATCCAGGGTGCTGTGGTTTGCTGTATTTTGAGAAAGGCTGAGATTTAAATCCCTCAATTCCTTTCTGAATGTGTGTCTATCTGTGGATATTTTTTTTTTTTTCACAGTATAAGATTTCTCCTTCCCACTGGCTGTCTGATACTCAGTCCGTTTTGGGCTTTGGCGGGGCTGGGAGGGGACATTTGTGGATTTAAACCATGTGGGTACCTTTTAGTGTTGATAAAACAATTGCTGCATTTTCCAGGTCTGTTCATTTTGTCAGGAATGTGTGGGTCAAGTAAGAAAACATAATTTTTAAATTAAAAAGGTCCAACTTTTTCCTGTCGCCGTAGGAAAGGTTCCAAAATGTGGGGTTTGAACCTCAGGACAGTTAAATGGATTCAGTGTCAGTGTATTACATTGAATAATCCAATCCTAAAACCTTTATCTGCTGTAAGAGTTGGAAATACTGTGTTAAATTTTACCGTGGCTATTGGTTTTAAAGGGAAAATTGATCTCTTTTTAGGCTTTGTAAAATAGATTAACCTCTAGGTCAGGTTTATCATGCAGGTTCAGATATATTGGCACAGCTCGCCCAAATGTAGAGACTCCGGTTGAAGTATTTGTGTATCCTCAAATCAAGCTGTTCTTGGAGGGTGAAAGTGGCGGTGGTGAGACAACCAGGATACAACAAGGCCTGGAAATTAGATCCTTCTGTTTTTGTGAAGGAGATTTGTTCACGAGGAGATCTCATTTACTTTCCAACCATGGAGCTCTGCCATCAGCATTTCCAAGTGATGTCTTCCCTGCCCAGGAGCCATGAAGGGGCACAGAAAACTTCTCAGGTGCGACAAAGGATGAGTGGAAAATATTTCAGAAATGCCTTAATTGTCCCCTACCCTCAGGCTTATGGTGGTCTCCCAAATGCTGCCTGTATAGACTCTTTATGTTCCTATCCCCCTGAGGGGTGGGCTGTATTTATATACCATTGCTGTTCCCACATGTGGCTTCGTGGATGTATTTTTATCATTTCACATAAAAGTGTTTTGAATGTGGAACAATTGTGAAGAAATTCACAATGTGAGCAACTTCTCCCAGAGTAAACTCGTTTTAACGTGGCTTCAGGATTGCTCTGTCTGGGGTCCTGGGTGTGAAATAAATTCATCTGCACATGGAAATATTGCAAGATTATTTACAGCAAATTATTTTTACTTCCTTTTGCCCTAATCTAAATAATATAATGGAGGAGATACTGCATGCCCAGAATATCCACAGGGCAATCATACAACTCTCCCTGCATTGAATGTGACAATTTAAGAAAAAGAAATACTTTTTTACTTCCTGTATTCTTTGGTGGGAGAGAACCTGTGGCATTAGGGATATGGGGTTTTTTCCATTTAAAGTTGCATGAGGCAAAAGGAGAGTTTCAACTTTTAATATCAGAGCAGTGAGCTGGAGTTGTGCTTCTTATGGGAGGTATGTGAAAGCTCCAAATATCAGGAATATTTTTCAGGTTAACTACTAAATCTGGTATTTTCAGTATCTGAGGTTAACGTGTTCTACCACACTATATGTGGCTTTATATAGGTAAAGCAAACATACACTGGTGGTCTAGCCTTACTGAAGAATATATAAAATATATAGAAAAGGTAGCGCAACTGTTGAGCAAAATGGGTTATAAGGCAATTAGGAATTTCTAAGAGGTGCGGTATAATCTTGCGCTAGAGAAATACCAGTCGAGGAAACCTGCCAAAAAGTAGATCCTCCTTAGGAGGCCACGTAGTCACTGGGAAAAGTGGGTGTCCCACCCAACAAAGGCTGATGGGTCTGGTTGTACCAGGAGCTGCAGGGGTTTTATACACGTTCTTCATTTTTAATACATGTTCTGATCACTTCAAGTGAAATACTGGAGAATGTACTTACTGAGACGCTTCATGTGAAGATGAGGGGAGGAAGCTCTTGGGTGTTTATTCTGATATAGTGAGACTGAATGGCCGTGGAAGCAGTGATCCACAATTCCCAAGAAGAAATAGGAAAGCCTGCAAAATTAAAGCAGTGCCCTTAGAAAACAGGGTTTAATAATTTCAGATGGGTGGCTGAGTTCTTAGAGGAGGGAAGTTTAGGTACAAAACTGCCGAGATCCATCACTAACCAAAGGGGAGGGAAGTTTGTGTAGGGAAGAGGAAGAACATTGGTGAGACCAAGACCAGGTTGGATGGGGCCTTGCTCAACCTGGTGCAGTGGGAGGTGTCCCTACCCGTGGCAGGAGGGTTAGAACTAGATGGTCTTTAAGGTCCCTTCCAACCCGAACCGTTCTATGATTCTATGAAACCTGCATGGCTACCCCACAAGCTGGACACTCAAGGACCTTAAACACAGGAAAGAACAGATTAAAAGGGCAACTCACTTCAGAAGAAAGCGTACAAAAGGAGTAGTGCCGGGGTACAAGGACTAAATGAAGAAGAAAGGCACAAAAGAAGGTGGAACTAGCAAGAGACATACAGAAATAGATTGGTAAGCAGGTCAGTAATAAGAGGAAGACCAAGTAAAGTGTTTGGTGTGCTACTTGAGGGAAGCAGGGAGCTATTAGCAAATCAGACTGAAGTGTTCAGTGACTTTCTGCATTTGTTCTCAATTGAAAAAAAAAAAATCAAAAGTGAGCAGATGGTTAGAACAATTAATACCAGCAGAAAATGGGTAAGATCTCAGCCTAGGAGATCTACTGTTAGAGGCCTGATGATTTTAATCTGAGGATACTTAAGGGACTGGCGAAAGCACTTGTAGTCACACCAGCAGACACTTCTGGAAATTCGTGGAGGCTGGGTGAGCTCTCAGGTCACAGAATCATAGAATTGTTTAGGTTGGAAGAGATGTTTAAGATCATCAAGTCCAACTGTTAAGCCAGCACTGCCAGGGCACCACTAACCCATGTCCCTCAGCACCACATCTCCACGGCTTGGAAACCCCTCTGGGGATGGGGACTCCACCACTGCCCTGGGCAGCCTTGGCCAGTGCTTCACAAGCCTTTTGGGGAGAAAATAGTTCCTCATGTCCAACCTAAACCTTCCGTGGTGCAACTTGAGGTTGTTTCCTCTTGTCCTATCGCTTGTTACTTGTGCTCTAGACCCATCACCTTCACAGCCAGCTTGATGTCTAGTCCTCCACGGGGATGAGCTGGGAGTTCCTTAGCGATCCACATGCTCGGTGCCAGCTGATGTGAGCTGGACTGGCTGCAGCAGAGCCAGAACACAGCTAGCACTGGAGCTCTGCGGATGGCGGCTGAGTCCTGCACTGCTCTGGCAGCGAGGTCTGTACCACCACCGAGCTGCCATCACACACCCAGGGACACGTAGCCCAGCAGCAGGGTGCCCCAGCCCTCCAGCCAGCAGCTGGCACGAAGGACTTGGCCCTGAACGGTGTTTCCCTGGCTCTGTTCCTCCCCACAATTATGGAGGTGATAAGCGCCAGGGAGCCCTGCTCCCCGGGGACGGCCACGGCCCCACACCGAGGGCTCGTGCTCATGGTCTGATAAAGCCCTATCACGGTTCTGGGGCAGGCGACGAGGGCGGCACTTACCTGGGCTTGACCCAGTGACTTCGACAGTGCTGCAGCACGAACAGGAGGCAGCCAGGGCACGGGATTTACCCAGCCGGGCAAGTGTCACCAGGCTGGGCTCTCCTCTGCAGGCAAAGGAGAGCTCATGCTCCTGCCCAGCCCTCCTGCATCCCACCTCCGCACCTCTCAGGGCTTTCCCGTGCCCATCTCCTGCTCCACAGCCTGTGCATCCCGGTCAGGGAGGAGCACCGAACCACAGGGAGCTTTGGGTGCTACCTCCCTGGAGAGAGCAGCTCCTCGCATCGCAGAGGGCCACAACAGCCCTGCCCCTGGGTGCTACCCCTGCCCTCGGTATCGCTGGGATTTGGGGGATTTTTCCTTTACACCCATACTTCAACTCAAATGCAGCGGTGTCCCTGCGCTCTGCCGTGAGGAGGCTGCAGTTTGTTACAAACACGCGTGACCATCAAAGCCTCGTGGCAGCCTGTGGATCCTCATGTGCAAGGAATTCCCTTGTGAAAAGCTCTGAACTGTAAAATAATCGCTCAGCCCTGTAAAACTGTATCAGTCATAAATGAGCCTTGTCACCTTTCTGCCAGGTTCTTTGCTCCGGAACAGCTGCATCACAGACGAACACAACATGCCCAAGAGCAACGGGAGGATAAAAGAATGTCTTCCAGGAGCCTCGTTTGACATTTTATCCTATTTTCCAATAACTTAATGAAGCAGCGAGGATGTCTACAGGAGCAAACACCCCACTCAGTGCTTCTCCAGGATGAGGGGAGCCCCGGGCAGGGGCAGCCCCAGCCCAGCCTCTGCAGAGGCTGCTCAGGGAAGCAGGTTTGGATGGCATGTCCCAGGGCAGAAAGCTTTCCTCAGCCAGAGATTAATCCAAATCAGAGGAACCTCCTCCCCATGAAGGCATTGGTCCCTGTAGCATCCACAGCATCCTCCAGCAACCCATCAGGCTTTCAATCTCCCTGTCCCCTGCTGCCCAGGGGTGGGTGGCTGCACACAATGAGCTGTTGGGCAACTTCATCAATTCACACCTCTTGGGTAGCTATCACCTCTTCTTAATCATTAGTTCTATTCCTATTATTGACTTCATCTTGCCTGCTTTATCACAGTCTTTGCTCCATGCTAGTCACCTTCTCCACCTCTGCCTTTTGGATTTGTCCTATGCCCTTTTCATTTGGCTCAGTTCCCCCTTCCCTCACCAGGTCCCTCTGTGCTGGGGTGGCATCTCAGAGTCTCCTTTCCCCAGGGTTCTCACTTACCTTCTCTGTAGGGCTTTCTGGAGAGCAGCACCGATACTGGCCCCCTTTCCAAAGGGAGCTTTACACAAAGATATCACACCAGACCTCTCAGTCTGTGTTTATCTTCAAGCTGATGCAGAAATCAAGCCCCAAAAGGTGCTGGTCCCCTTGGAGCATCAGTTCAACTTCTTTCTCCCCCTTCTTCCCACCGGATCACCCATTCCTCTGCAGGATCAGTTCAGCCTGACACCAGATGTGCATCAGCTGGGGAAAGCTGAGCTCCTGAGCCACTCACAGAGCAGACCATCATTGGCTTAAGTAGAAGAATCCAAGTCACTTCCACCCCAACTGATGGGAATGGAATAGTTAGGAGCAGAATTTGAAAAGGGCTCAGGTGTGTTGAAAAGGACTTGCTGAGCAGGAAGGTGCAAAGGGGATCTCAGAATAAAACCTGCCTCTTTTCTCTCCAGCTTCTGTTAAAAGTGAGCATCACTTCTGAGTCTGCATGAAAGAGACCGAGCAGCCTTTGTGCCTGTAGTTCTCTTCCAGCTTTGCTCTTCTAGCTTTGGTCTGGGCTAGCTAAAATTTGCAGAAAAAAGGCAACTCTGTGGGAAGGTTTTCATCAGGGTGTCCTGCTCCAGCTGCAAAGGTGAGCACCAGCTTGCTGCTCCGGAAACCTTTCCCACAGCAGACAATTTATGAAAAAGAAAAAAAGAAGGGTGCCAAACCAAATGCAGGGATTTTTGCAGGTGATTAAAACCTGCACTGCCTCTCCAGAAGGGCCACCCTTCCCTACTGATGTGCTCCGAGTCACTCAGCTGTGTTAGCTCTCTGCAGTCAAAGATCTTCAAAAGCTTTACAGTGACCCTCGTGCTTTACTGACCCACGGGCTTGGTGTCCAGAAGGGATGGGGTCTGGCTTTGTCTGGCGCTCAGCTCCTAATTGGTTTGCTTAACACTCAGCTGCTAAAGTTAGCAGAGGATGAGGAATAAACCGTGCTGGAATAAGGGCAACATCATTAGTGCATCATTAGGAGGGTGAGGACGCGGGTCTCCTGACCTCCTAGAGCCTCCTGCCTGAGGCTTCATAGGAAACACTTGACTCGCCATGATCAGGCAGGTAGAAACCTCGATCAGCATTACAGGGGACAGCAGGAAGGACACACCACTGCCACCAGCCTGTGTCCCTGCCTCCTGCTGCCCGCTGGACCAGCGGCAGAGGATGGCTGGAATTTACAGACCACACGGCAGCAATTGTTCAGAAGAAATGGTATTTAATTATGGTATACATTAAATTAAATGTCATTCTGAATATCGGTCTCCAATGCATGATGACTTACTCACCGTAGGGCAACTCCGATCAGTCCCAGCAAGGGTTAGGGTCCCACTGCACTTGACATTGTACAAACAAGAGCCTGTCTCGCCCCAAAGACAGCATCCAGCGTTCCTCTTTTTAGCAGCGGTCGGTCATCCATGGGCACCTCTGCCGCTCTCCACCTCTCTGTCACTCACCTTACTGCTCTCCACCTCTCTAAATCACTCCCAGCAGTTGGCACACGCTGCAAAGTTCAGGAAAAATTTGCCCAACAGGGGAGGATTAGATCCATTTACAAAGGGCTGCAGGTACAGAGGAGCTTGTGTCGCACGGGAGGGGAGACAGCGCACTTTACAGCTTCCACAGCTGTGGGAGGTAGGACTTGGGCACCTGAACCCCTTCAGAGCTCTGGAGGGTGTGGAGCTCAGCGTCCTCAGCGGGCGCCCAGCTGGGATGTGCCCTCTCCACAGAGGGTGGGCTTGTTCACCAGCTGGAGATCTTGCTGTGAAGCTTTTCCTCCAAGAGCCGCTGGCAGGCGAGCTGAGGCAGGCAGCCGGGGGGAACCATGGACCGGGATGTTCACATCACAGTCCAGCGCCCGTCCATCCAGCCACAGCTTGGAGGTGACACCATGAGGATGAGAGGTGGAGCCAGCAAGGCTCGTCATCAACCTATGAACTGTGGAAAATAAGCCACCTGTACTGGCCATTTACTGGGCAGGAGACGAGGCAGTAACTGGGCACCCCGTCCCTTCTGCACCCCAAAGAGGGGAGAAAAGGGAGACAATCTCTGAACTCCATTTCAGGAAGACCCCACCAGAATTCCTTGCAGCCTCATTCACCTCTGTAGCAGCAAATACTACAGGCTCACCTGAAACCTGCCAATGCTGAACGCTTCCCAGCAGGCTGGATGTGTTGACCAGGCTGCTGAGCAATTCCCCACCCCACCATAGTCCACCTCAGAACCCCTAAAAGCAGAAGAGTCCCTTGAGATCTCCACATGGATCATCCAGGTCCTGCTGGGGCTCCACTCGGCTCACCCTGTGCCCTTTCTTCAGGTGGGACATCACCGTGCAGAGGATACGCGTGTGTATGTGTCGGAGCAGAGGCTGGTGCTCCTGACCGGCGTCCTTGCCTAGGCCCACATCTTTGGATTAACTCATTTAAAGGAAGAAGAGAAATACAAAACCAAAACCATCCATCAACTCTGACCTTTACCAAATAAAAAAAAAAAAAAGGAGAGAGAGAAGATATTTGGAAACAATATATACAGATGGGGGAATTGCACTTAATTACAGTAGTTTACATCCATTGGACAAAATTTACTTCTTTTTATATAAATCTGTATGTATAGGAGTGGGGAGGGGTGGGGGTGGAGCAGACTGTACCTATATTTACAGGGTAATTGGCTCAGTTCAACAGCACATGCAATTCCTCCTTCTGAACGCCGAGTAACAGACCCAAATCCCTCTCAGTCCATCGGGAGGAGGAGTATAACTTAAATATCATCCATCTTGCCCTTCTGCCAGGTCCCAGTACAGCTTGTTCTTAGTTCCTCGGGAGAGCCAACGGCCTCTTGGAAGGCAAATACTTCAGAAAAAAATCCCCCAAGACACATCTTGGAAATACTGCGCGGAGGGAAGGAGAGGCGCGGTCCCGGGTGGGCACGGGCTCAACCCTGGTGGGGCGCGGAAGGGCGACGGGGAGTCTCGAGCCCCCGGCTCCATTTCGGGTTGCCGGGCTCCTCGCTGCGGCGCTGGGCTTCGCTCTGGCGACAAACCGGGCTCGGCGTGCGGGTCACCGGCGGGATGTTGTGGAAAATAAGATCCCGTTGCTATGTGCAAAGGCAGCGAGGTGTGGAGCATCACCAGGCTTGCAGGGGACACTGGGGAGGGAGAGAGCGGCGCGGTGAGCGGCAGGCAGGCAGGAGGTGAGGGCAGCGGTGCAGGGGATGAGCCAGGGGCACCGAGAAGCATTTGGAGACATCACCTCCCGCACCACCCTGGGACCTCGGTGAGGCCGCGTGAGCCCCGCTTGGCCCTGAGCCCTCCCCTGCACCACCAAGGGGAGGCTATGGGAAAATACTTTCTCAGCCAGATATTGCCACTCCCTCCCAAAAATAATAATAATAATAATGAAAAAGGGCCTGTCTGTGCCCAGGCTGTTGCAGAGGTTGTGCCACACAGCTCAGCAGCGCTGCCAAGAGCAGCCAGGCATGAGGCCGAGCGCAGGAGCTTGTGCTTGGGTTGGAATGGGGCTGAGGACCACAGTCATCGCTGTCTCCCAGCATTTCTGTCACCTCCAGGAAAGGAGCTGAGCAGTCCCCAGCACTGCATCCATCCCACACCTTCTCCATCTCTCCGGGTGGGTCCCACTGGTCACCGGTGGAGTGGGGGGCCGGGAGCCATGGGTGACCTTGTGGGCTGGAGCACACAGCAAACATCGTATCGCGGAGATAAGGAGACGCCAGGAGCCTCCCGTGACATGTCATTAGGGACAGGCCACAGCTATCAGGTGTTTGCTAACGTAATAAAAATGGTGGCTCAGCCTCAAGCGTTGTCAAAGGAACCGGGAGGTATTTGCCCCTTCCAGGTCTAAATAACATCATCTGATAAGCGATCTGCAGCATTGGGCTGTGAGGGGAGAGATGGGGTGGGACCAAGGATGTCCTTCCAGCCTCCATCCCTGCCAGCAGGACCGGGAGCAGCCAGGTTCCAGCACGGAACAGGTTTGCAGAGTACGGAGTGGGGGCTGTAGGGTGCAGGAGAGCTGCTGGGGAATGGTGGAGCCTTGGCTTTGCCTGAGAACATCTCTCCTCTTGCAAAGAAGGGCTTGCTCAGGGAGCAGCAGCATGGTCCTCCAGTTTTGGGATTTCATGTGGGCTGTGCACCCCCTGGGTTTATCTGTGCATTCCTGCCAGCAGCACCCAGCCCTTGCCAGCAAACTGCGCTCCAAAAAATGCAGCTTCCCTGGGAGTCCAGGTGACCCTCCTGCCCTTTCTGCCCCTTCAGAGGAGCCCATCGCTACCAGGCACCCTGGTGCCCCAGCCTTATGGGGAGGCAAAGCATGGAGGAGCTAAAGGCCGGCCCCTGTTAGCCCCGGTCAGGGGCAGAAACCTAAATCACCAAAAATATTTAGGCATTTGAGCCATCTGGGGGGTGAGCAGCATTTATGGGGCCCCTGTGCTACCTCTGCAGCCCTTCAGTCGCCCCTCGCTAATGAAAGAGGTGACTGCTGAGAAAAAAATCAATATGCCAAGATAAATTTTTCCAGCTTTAGCTTGAACATTGAATGGTTGGTGGGAAAAGAGGCCCCAGGGGCTGGGAGGCTGTGCTGGGGGTGACGTGACCCCCGTGCCCGCTCTGGCTCTGTAGTGGGGAGCAAGGGCCACATCCTGCCCCTGGTGCTTGCAGGACCAGCCCGCGCTTGTCTATCATGTACCGGGGGCTAACGTGTGGGTGCATGCACCCATTCGCCGCAGCAGCCGCGGGGGCCCAGCTCCATCCCCCACCTCCTGAGCCACGAGATCACCTCCTGCTTTAATTAAAGTGCAACAGCGTGATGGAGGGAGCAAACCGAGGGAGCCCCCGGCACCCCGGGCAGTGCCGCGTCAAGGTAGGCTGAGCGCAGCGCCCGGGCGGGCAGCGGGGATGGCCGGGCGCTATCTCCCTGCCAGGGATATTTCCTGTGTGCCCAGGGCTCCTTTCGAGCAGCCCGGCATCAAAGGCAGCCCATGGCAGGAGAGCAGATTAATCAGGGGCAGTTCGGGCTGAGCGCACACCAGATGGGCCGATAAAGCCGCGCGGAGGAAATGGTGCTCCCGAGAGCGCGGCCGAGCCTGACCGACCGCCTCCCGTCCCGCCATGAGCGGCCTCAGATAAATGGTCACCCCAAGCACTACAAAGTGCGGGAGCCCGACCCGAGCTGGGGCTGGTGGTGTTTATCACCCCTTCCCGGGCATCCCAAACCCCCCGGGCAGACCTTCTCCTGACTTCTCCCCTTTGCCCCCCGCCGGGCACCCACGGGGGGATCTCACAGCAATCCCACGCTGTATTTACTCTGTGGTCATTGCAGACATTTTTTTCCTTCTCCCTTGTCAATCCTCAGTAAGAAAGTTTATCTGAATGCAAGTTCAAGGCTCTCTCTTATTTATCTAGCAATCAATAAGGGCCACATATTTCCCACAGTCCCCAGAGGTGGCTTTCAGAAAGGGACCATTGTCTGAGTAAAGCCTCACACACCTGATTTGAACCAGGATAAGTCCGGCCTTACACCTGCACCGGCACTGGGCAGATGATAAAGGTTTACAGGATGGGGGAAGTTGGGATGCATCGGAACCCGGCTCCTCCACTTGACTCCAACCAGGGTTGATTCAGCCTGGACACAAAGGCAGCAGGCCCTGCTTGGTCCCAACCTTCTCAACTCAATTTGTACTCCAGCAGGATGCTCCCACACTGATAAAGTTGCCCCAGGGATGAGTGTGGCCCTGATGGTACCACCAGGCGTTAAGCAAGTCCTCATCCAGCACAGTCAGACCACCACCCAAATCCTCACCACACTTGCCATCCGCGAGCAGGTTCTTTGCTGACCATGGAGAGGCTGGGATGAAGTTCTCAGCATGCTGACGCTCATCCTCAGCTGCCCACGTGGATGCAGCACAAGGTCACCACTACACCCTCCTCCAGCCACATCTCCAGGGGTAAAACAGCCCCGCTCCAGCTCCGCACACCCACCCCTGTGCACCCTCGGCCGCGTCTGCCTGGCCATTACCTGCTTACTGGAAGACATATTGGTCAGCGTGCTGATGCTGCTGGTATCCGTCACCACCATCGCCGAGGGGAAGCGGGAGGTGTGGGAATACTGGGGAGGCTCCTGCTTGTGTGCATACACTGCGGAGAGGAGGGAGACAAGAAGCCGTCAGGGAAAGGCCACCCATGGCCCTCGCACTGGGGCAGAGAAGCTGAGCACCACGCTGTGGCAGGTCGCAGGGGATGAGCATCGTGGAGATGCAAACGAGATAGAGCAAGCCATGGAAAGAAACCACCGCTCGCCTCTAAGCCACCCCTTTCCCAGGTAGCAGCTTGCCCAGGGAAATCAGTGGGGACTGGAGGGCTGTGGCTGGACCAGACCCCGCAGCTCTGCAACAAAGCCTCTGCAGCAGAGCCTGGTGCTGGAGCAGGGCCAGGATGATGGATGAGCCGGAGGGATGAAGCCAGATCCCTTCAGGGCACGGCAAGGAAGGGTTTGCTTTGCAGGGAGCACAACAAGCCTGGCCACCTCCTTTGGCAAAGCATATGTTTGAGCAGTAAGGACATGGAAGGAAAAATAAAGTTTGTATAACGTGCTGGTGGGGCTGCATCCCACCCGCGGGGCTGCAGTGGAGCGGCACAGGAGATACGGCACAGCGGGTGGCACGGGGAGGGAGAGGATGGGGTGGGATGTAGCCATGCATCCCTGCGCATCCCGCTCACAGCCCCGCTGGTACCCACGGGGCAGAGGCGGCAGCCGAGGGCACGAGCTTGGGCAGGGGAGAGCAGGAAGAGAGCACAAGCTTATTTTCCATCTGAACCCATTTTCTGGGCTTTCCCCTTGGCAGCTGCCGCCCGGACCCTTACTGTGCGAGTTCTGCAGCTGAGTCACGGTGGCCATAAAAGGCTGCTGCGTCATATGGCTGGACGACTGCTGCATCAGCGGCTGCTGGTGCGGGCTGTGGAGCTGCTGGGAGAACTGGACGGGCTGTAGAGCTGCCAAGCTGCCGGCGACGCTGTTGATAACAGGAACGCTCTGCGCCTGCGAGGTGTTCAGACCTGGGAGGAGGGAGAGAGCAGAACGGGGCCGTCAGCACTGGTGTGAGCGAGCAGGGCATCCCCCTCCCCATCCCAGGAGCGGGGGTCCATGCGGGGAGCAGAGATGAGCTCGGGGTGCACTTACTCTGTGCGATGGCCATGACTCCTGAGAGCGGCGTCATGATGAGGTTCTGGGACTGCTGCGGGTTGTGGTGGGACAAGCTGTGGATGTTGGTCAGGGTGCTGACCGGGGGCAGCCCGCCCCCCGAAACGGAGATCTGCCAAGGGGCAAAACAGGACAGGGACCATCAGAGATACAGCTGTCCTCCCCTGCTGCCCTCCTGCTTCAGCGGGGAGACTGGGGGGGATCAGCAAAGCCCCCTCCCAAGAGGCGAGCGGGCCGCAGCCTCGCTGGGGCACCTTCAGCTCCCACCGGCTGGGATGGCTGAACACGGTGTTAATAAATAATGAAGCAGCAGCAGGGAAGGGTTTGCTGGCCCTGGCTTCCAGCTCCACCGGAGCACTGCGCCAGGACACGGCACATCCTGAGCCTTTGCCATTTTTTCCCCGAAGTCCAAGCTCCTGCCCCCGGGGACAGCTGAGGACTCTCAATACTCATTAACTTCTAACTGCCATGGTTGTAGGGGAAAGTGGGGAGTACAAACTTGGGAAGTTAAAAAAAGAGGCAGAAAGCAGATAAAAAGGGCCTTACGGTGATGATCTTAGTTACAGCTTTTGGGGATGGGCAGGATACTGGTGAGAGGAGCCGAGTGCACTCAGCCAGAGCCAGCTCCTGGGATTTTGGATCTGTACTTAGAGATCAGACACACAAAGGCTCTTGGAGTGTGCCAAGAGGACTGGAGCTGGTCCCCAGGACAAAAAGGGAGCGGAGTGCCTGATTGCTTTAATTGCTGCACATTCTCCTAATCCCTCTAATTAGATCTTTTGCACTGAGCAACCTCAATCCCATCCTTGCAGGTCTTCATGTGACATTTCTGGACACCAGTCCAAGCACCTTGTTTATTTTGCACATGTGAGTTGGAGGTAGCCCGTTGCAACTGAAACAAACCCATCAATAAATTCCAAAGCCCGGGAGTGACTCATATTTCCTGATCCGGTATTTTCCACTTTCAAAGTCTCCAAGGCCAGGTTACGCCACACTCGGGTGCACAAGTCAAACAGCTCACGGTGAGCGCACGCCGCTTGCCCGCAGCCTGGGCTCCTTTCACGGGGGCTTAGTCCCAAAGCACTGCACCCAAAAAAATTCCTCTGGAGACTGCATGACTGGAAAAGACCCTCCAGACACTGGATCCTCAGGGGACACCCTCTGGCACTACCACAGCTAAGGGCAGCACTGGAGCATGAGAGACTGAACCTCCAAAGCTTTCTGCAGCCTCAGTAATGCTCCTCCCTGAAAAAAATCAATTGCCTTCAGATGCAGCCACTTCCTTGGCAGCTTTTGGTTTCATGTGGGGTATTAAAGGCACATGTTTACTTACTAGAAACCACAGCCGACAACATATTTTTATTAAATAACTTGCAAGCACTAGCTAGCCCTGCTTAAAGATCAGAGATAAGCTGGCAGAGCCACATGCTGCTGAGGGCCAGCGTGGTCCCGGACAGGGCTGTGCAATGCCTGTGTGGCAGGGAGAATTCAGCAGAGCTTCTGCTGCCATCCACCAGCACCTGCTGCTCTTCGACAGGCCGCTTTTCCCAGTTTCATTTCCACTCACCCTTCTCCCGTGCTGCCTGGCTGCTGTGAGCTCCCTCTGCCCCATCCAAGGGTCCCTCCCCGAGCTCCAGCAAAGCCACCCCTCAGACATGCCCCCTGCAAAAGCGGGGTGCTGGCAGCCTGTGCCCCCGAGCTCTGCATCGCTTCATCCTCGTGGACCCCAGCCCTGGGCACTCAGTACCTGCTGCTGCTGCTCCTCCCTTTATTCCTGACTCATTTTATAACTTTGAGGCTCAGGGTTATACGGCTCAACACAGCCCTGGGTAGATACGGGCATGTTCTGGGTGGAGAGAACGTGCTGGGAGGGCTGGGGTTTGCTCTGTGGTACCCGCTGCTTGGCGGGGGACGCTTGGCTTTGCAGGGTCAGCTGCACCAAGACCCTCGTGGGCAGAAAGAAAGGCAAAATTAAACAGTGCCACAGGTGGGTGGGGGTGCTGAGCCCCTCCACAGCCACCCAGCTTCGTGAGGAGACTGATGCAATGGGCCAACGCTCTGAAAATGGAAGTGAAAACTGGGGAAGAATAAGCTTGTCCCTGCCGCCCAGTGCCATGTTTGACTTTCGCTTTCAGCAGAAAAAAACCCTCCTCCCGGAAGAGCAGCAACCGCAGGCGAACCTCTGCCAGCCCACTCCGGGGAAGGGCTGTGTGCTCCTGCCCCGTCCTGCCCCATCCATCCTCTGTGCCCCCTCCTTGCCCCGCTCCTTCCTGCCCTCCTCCAAAGGGCTTTGAGCCAGCCAGACACCCGCAGAAAGGAGCAGTCTGATGGCTTGGGCATTGGAAACCCAGCCCAGCCCTGCAGCACCCTGTCTAGGGAGGCATCGGGCACCCCACGAGGATGCCAATGTCCCACCTCTGCTCCTGCCACCATGGGCATTTGCAGGTCTGCAGGTCAGTAGAGCCCCGAGCACGTGGGGAAGGCGATGGGAAGAGGCAGGAGCTCCAGGGCCAGAGCTGGCACTAGCAGAGATAGAACCATAGAATCATAAAATTGTTTTGGTTGGAAGAGACCTTTAAGCTCATCGAGTCCAACTGTTAACCCAGCACTGGCAGGGCACCACTAAACCATGGCCCTCAGCACCCCATCTATGATGTTCACCTACAGTCACCCAGGTGCCCTGGGTGATGTCCTGGGAGAAGGAGGTCCCTGCTGGCAAGGGAAGTGCTTCCACAGCTAGACTCCAGACTTGGGAGGGCTTCGGGGGAACGAGCATTTTATCAATACCCATGTCATCGGCAGGAGAAAACAAACAGCGATCCGCCCAGCGCGCACTCAATCCACAAAGCATGCGATCAATAAAAACCCAAGCCGGGCTCTGCCAGATTTATGGGCCATGCTCAGAAAACACGCCGTTGCCCGCCGGGGCTGAGCACTGCCTTTGAGGCGGGCGGTGGGGATGGTCGCTCGCCCGCGCCGCGGCCCTGGCCCCACAATGCCCCATTGTTCAGCGCGGGCCGCGTGTGAAACCCGGGGAAAGCGTGTTTGCTTTGCCCGCTGGGCCCTCTTATCTTATCAGCGCCGCCGCCACAATAGGCCAGGTGTACTCACCATTTTACCGTCGGGCGAGAGCAAACCGTGGCCCGGGTCCAAGCCGGCCGGGGAGACCTGCTGCAGGACCGCCTGGCTGGTGGTGACCATGGCACCGCTGCCGTGGTGGCTGATGGCCCCGGAGGATGCTGCTTCACCGCTCGCCGCCTGGCTGTACCGGACCCCTGCAAAACAGCGGCAGATGTTGGCATCACCCATGGTCACCTCGGTGAGGGGGCTCTGGCTGTGCCAACCCCCTCTGGATGTGTTCCTGCAAAGGGGGAAACCCTCCAGCTCTCCCCAGCTCTCTCAGTGTGGACAACATGAGGACAGAATCATAGAATGTATTGGGTTGGAAAGGACCTCTGACGGTCATCTAGTCCAACCTCCCTACAATAGGAGGATGCAGACCTACTAGCTCCTAAATAACACTCTTGAATAATAAAAGTGAGGGAGAGCACCACAGGTGTGCCCTTCCTCTGGTGCTGCTTCCCAGCTTCTCCCCAACCCCATCTTCTGAAACTATAGCGAGAAGTTGGTGATGAGGGATGCTGAGCACGCACAGGGGTTGCAGCCCCCACGCTGCTCATGGGCCCCAAAGCCAGGGGATAGAAAGAGCTGCCCAACCTGAGCCAGCAGCCTGGACACCCATCTGCACCTCTTGTGCTTTAATTTGAACCGTTTGCACCTGTCATGCAAATCCCTGCGATGTCCCCGCCGCTCTCAACTCTGCATCCCCCGGCTGGTCCCTCTGCGAGGCTCACTGGCTCCTCGCAGCCCCCGCCAGCCCAGCGCTGCCCGGCTCTCAACAGCGACAGCTCTCACTTTTTTCTCAGGCCTTTCTGCATCCGATTTCCCTCTCGAGTCCCTCTCGACAAGTGTATGATTAACAAGTTGCTGCAGGAAGACGGGAGGGACCAGACACACGCAAGCCTCCAAAGAGACCACGGCCCACCACTGCCCAGGAGGGAAATCTGGCTCGAGCACAGGTCATCTATATAAATATATTTAATTTGGCTAAACCACGGTGCACTGATAACATATGATCAGCCATGTGTCATGGAAAGGCATCTACAGATCACAAATAATTAACTGAGGAAAACCCACAGGAAACAAAAGTGTCTTTTACAAGGCTGCCTTGATGACTATGACGAAAAGCCATTTATTATGAGGAGTCCGGCACTGCGCACCCGGCCGGGTTCACGGAACTGCCCTGGGACCGAAGCAGTGGATGGATGGATGGATGGATGGATGGATGGATGGATGGATGGATGGATTGATGGATGGACATAGAGCCCACAGCTCTCCTGGGAAAGAAAACCACCCTCCCAACTAAAACCACCAAGAGCATCATCCACCCGTGAGCCCCAGCCACTGCACAGGGAGTTGGGGATGGCTCGCCAAAATAACCCTCACCAGAGAGGTTCAGCCTGTGGAGTTTACGGTGGCTTCTTGGCTGTCTAGGCACAGCATGGACACCCCTAGCTACAAAACCCACCAAGGTAAAGGATTTTCCTCCTAGGATTTTGGGATCTCCTTCTCCCAGGGGCCCAAGGGGAAGAACAGATGCAGGCTGGCTCGGCAAAGGATGCTCTAAGAGCTACTCTAAAAGTCCTAGAAACACAGAATAGTTTTGTTTAGAAGAGACCTTCAAGATCATCAAGTCCAACCGCTAACCCAGCACTGCCAGGTCACCACTAAACCATGTCCCTCAGCACCACATCTCCACCGCTTGGAAACCCCTCCAGGGATGGGGACTCCACCACGGCCCAGGGCAGCCTGGGACAGCCCTTCACAGCCCTTGCAGGGAAGAAATTGTTCCTCATGTCCAACCTAAACCTCTACTGGTGCAACATGAGGCTGTTTCCTCTTGTCCTGTTGCTTGTTCCTTGGGAGAAGAGCCCGACCCCACCTGGCTCCAACCTCCCGTCAGGGAGTTGTGCAGAGCCAGAAGGTCTCCCCTGAGCTTCCTTTGCTCCAGACTCAACACCCCCAGGTCCCTCGGCCGCTCCTCACCAGCCTTGTGCTCTAGACCTCTCTAGGGAAAGGAAAGAAATTATAACTGGAGTCCAGGACTTTTTCCATGAGCTCCAAAAGCATCTGCCAAAGTGCAGACAGTCCCCGCGCCCTCCACCAAACCCACGGCAAAGTCTCTCTTTAATCACCTCTGAATTTTCTCCATCAGCTGGTTAAACATGTCCCACAGATAGGAATCTCCCCGCTATGTCTGGTTCCTGATCATTTCCCAGCAAACCCCTTTTATCCCTGATAATAAAAGAATGTCCTCTGGCAGGTGGATATTTGCCGGTCCGAGTGGACGTCCCTGCCGTGAACAGGGTAAACATTACTCAACCGGGCACTGTCACACACATTCTTCCCCGCAGTTCCAGCCTCGTGCAGAGGGTGCTTCAGCCGCTGCCGGTCTGGGATCCTGCAGCGCTGGTTAAACAATGGGAGGGGAGATAAAATAAAGCCCTTTCTTCTGAGCATGATCTTAAAGATAGACAAGGAGCACAGGCGGCTCCTATTGGAAAGAAAATCGGAGTTTCAGCTCAATCTTCAATCTCTTTTGGGTTCGGTGAAGCTTTCAAGAAGAACAAAACCCCATATTTTAATCCCCCAAATCAAGCTTTACCCAACTGAGGATGCTTGTAACTCATGAGCCAAGGTGCTCAGACTTATGAAGCTGTCTTTAAAACGTACAAGATGCTAAAAGCTGATTTTCAAGCTTTTCCTTGCAATCCCAAGGACAAGACCTTGATTGTTTGAGAAACAATAACCAATGCTGAGATTTTCTGATAGTCTGGTGACCGAGATTTTGGGTCTCCAGATAAAACCGCTGAAGACTCCAAGTCTTGATGAAGATTAACTCTCCCAAGGAGTACGAGGTTGGGCTCCGGGGCTAGTGGCAGCGGTGCCATCACCCAGCCCCACCAAGGACCCTAGTCCCATGGGGCAGGGGCTGTGCTGGGCAGAGGCTCCTGCATCCCCAAAACCCATGGGCACCTGGATCTGCCCACAAACCGCTTGCTGGACAGGGTAAAGCCTTCTGCATGGCTACCTCACAGCTTTAGGAAGCCACCAACTACCCTGGCCTGGACTTTTCCCAGTCCTAGGCTTCCCCAGCAAACCCTCTGTGGTGTGTTCTGCCATCGCAGGAGGTGCCAAGCCCAGGGACTCGGCTGTCTCCTGGCAGCACAACCCCTCACCCCACCATGGGACCCTCCACGGAACCCCACCAGCCAGGATGAACACACTGGGATGGCTCCAGCAGTCTGCAAAAGGACGTGAAGTTCCCTTCCCGGAGCAAGCGGGAGGCTCCATGGATCAGAGTTTACAAGCAGGACTCAGATGGCCATTGAATCCTGACGCAACTCTTCTCCCACCGCTCTCCTGAGCTTCCGCAGCTGGAAGCAGCCCTGGTGCAGAGATTTATTCCTCCTCAGCCTCTCCCCGCAGCTCCCGGAGAGAGAAGCCTGGATGAGGATCACCAGGAATGGGCCTGGCCATGGAGCCTGCCCTTTTTAAGGCATTTTTTTTTTTTTTTTTTAACTACTGGAGCTACAGCCATAATATAAAAGTCTGTTTATGGGACCTGGCTATTGTGTGGCTCCCGAGCTGCTCTGCCCATGGAATGTTTTACTGCTTTCCACGTTCCCAGACAAGCTGCGGGGTCCGGCTCCCGTAGCCTTAACCCTGTGTTTCAGCCGATGGGGCTGGGGACAGTCCCCAGAGCCCACGGCCCCGGGGAACAGCCCAGCTGGGGGGTCCCACACACCTCCAGCGACCTGCCAGACCCACTCCCCTGACCCGTTTTTTTTGGGGCGGGAGAGCTGTCAGGGGGTTTAGGGCACTTTGCTGTTTTCATTGCAGGCTTATGCCATTTTCTAGGCACACGCTGGTTTTGCTGTGGTGGGTGAGGGTGTTGAAAAGAGACCAGAAAAAAATCCCTCCCAGTTTCTGCCTTGAAATCCCTGGATTTCTGCCTTGTGTCTTTGGCAAGCAAAAGCCACGGAGCAGCTTGACGCTCCTCTGCACTAAGTCAGATTGGTACGATTAAATTGTACTGTTTAAAACCTCACTTTTAAATGTATTTCCCGTGCAGTAGAAAGATCACACGGCACATCCCCACCTCCTCCAACAGCAGCACCTGCCACTCGCCAGCACTGGGCTGTGCTTTTCCCCAGAGCATCCTGCAAATCACAGGATGACGCTCAACCCCAAAACGGAGCCCACCACGCTACGCGCCTGGTCACCAATGGACCAAATCCCACCTGGACCACAGGGATGCAGCCACCAGCATGGACCAGGAGCCCAGCAGCGGGGACAGAAAGGCAAAGTGTCATTTTTGGGGTCAGGCTGGACTCGGTGATGCTGCACCTACTGACACCGTGGAAGCAGCCGGCTCGGTGACGAGACCTCTTCACCCTCCTAAATGCAGGTCCGAGGGCTGCTGTGATTTCTTGGGCTGCCACTCAAATTGTCCCTAAAGTGTTAATCTTGCTAAGTTACAGAGGTGCATAGTTTATATCCATTATAAACCCGTTTATGGGGACTGGACCCTCCCATTTTGCTGCTGTCATAAAGTTCTAATTACCCCCTATAAAACCGGGAAAAGCTCCTAACAGCGCACTGTGCCCACCGAGCCCCACAATGCGCCCAACAGTAAAATATTACAACCGCTGGCACGGGGTCCGCAATCAGAACCAGGACATACCCCACGGAACAACATGTCGGATCCAGATACGAACCAAAGACCCTGCACTGAGGCCCTATTGATGGGCTCTCCTTTAAGAAAAAGCTAAAACACTTGAATTGCCCTTTGGGTTTCGGATGAATCTTGGGGGTGGTGCTGAGTTATTATGGTGTTTGTTATCTCCAGCTATAGAGATAGATAAAAATATACATAAATAATGTACATTTTTATATATATATACACGTGTGTGCATATAAATGATTGCTCTGATAGTGCTCTGATACTCTGATATTGCAGTGTAGGAACTGCAGGACAGATGGATGGACACTCCGACCACCTTTCGGGATGGGCTGGAGGCGATGCTGTGACCCCCGGCCGCGGGGACGGGGCTTTGCGGGCTCTGGCGGGCGCCGGCCGGCCCTTTGTATGCAGGGCAGGAGGCGGGGGGGGGCTGGCGAGCGGGGCGGGGAGTCACCTAATCTCATCAATGCGCTGATTGTCTTCGGGCCTCTTGAAGATAAAAATGGCATAAGCCAGAGTCTATGGCATGGCACCGAGATAAAGCCCCAAGTGACCTTCAAATCAAACAGGGAACCAAGATCGCTGATAATACCCCATAGGAAGGGAAAAGTCCAGAGTCTGAGAGAAGCCTCTGAGATAGATAGGCTTTAAGTATTTACCTCCAAATAGTTAAAAACTATGGCTTGAGGCCTGACAGATGGGTCCCCAAGAAGAGGCCGGGAGGATGTTTGACTTTTACAGCTCTTGTCCCTGCCTGGCCATCATCACGCCCTTTCGCAAGACCCCATCAACGTCCTGAGGAGCTGGCGATCCCTCTTTGTCTGTGGGCATGGGAGCGATTTTGCAGCTGCCCCATGTCGCCAGCCCCATCGTTTCCTGCTGGGGGACATCACGGGGGGGACAGGGCCATGCGGGGGTAGGACACGGGCAGTGTCCCGGCACCGTCATTAAGCTGTTAAAGCATTGAGCGCTCCAGACGTCGCTGCATGCGGTGCAAGGGCAGTTCAAATCCCAGCATGGCCAGCCCCGGACAGGGTCAGCCAGGCAGCGAGGATGGCCCCACCAGCACTGCCCTGCACCCCGACAAGGCAACAGGTCCCCAGATATCTCTTGGAGGAGGTTTAAGCAGCGGTGGACCCAGTGATGTTCTGGGAGCTGCAAGTCTGCCAGATCCAGCTTGGTCCAAGTGACGCCGAAGCAACCATGGCTGAGCTCCATCCCTCCCCATCACCCCCACACTAGCCCTAAAACCCCACGGTGGCCCCCGCCATGCCCGTCTCCTCCTCCTCAGCAAGGCTGATGGATACAAGCGCTGGCCACCAGCAAATTCCCGCGGCCAAGCCCTCCTGACCCCTCCGGAGGGGTCCTTCGCCACCACCACGGCCATCACTCCTGCCCTGCTCAAAAGCCCCTCCGAATGGGCTGTCATCAGCCCTATAGCTGCGGCCGGCTCCTGCTGGCCACTGCTCCGACGGGAAAATAAAGGTTGGGGGCTTAACAGCCCTCCAGCCCCCAGATAAATGCCCGCGGTTACAGTAATTGCCCTCCCCTAATAGAAGAAAACAAAGGCTCTCGTGGGGTGCCTGCATGTGCGCTGGCAGGACGGGGACACATCAAAGGCAGCGGGGTTCATTCAAAGCCCCGGCTTAATTGTCAATTAAGCATGCACGGGGGGGACAACGCCATGACAACGCGGGGCTGCATGCTGGTGGGGCATTGTAAAGCCCGCCGGCCGACACTGAAAACAGCTGATTTTGCTGACAATGTGCTTGTAGGGCACCTTGTAAGCAATCAGCCGGTGACAGGAGGGCAAACGTCCTCCCTGTCCCCACCATTGTGCGGGGCATTCCTGGGGCAGGGTCACATTTTGGTCACCGCCGGCCGGCCCTCCGGGGAGAGCGGTACCCGGGAGCTGGGTGGGATGCTGCCTGGCCCTCCCCGGGCTGGGAGCTGGGGTGGGAGCTGTGCATCCTCCAGGGGCTGCCGCATCCCTCGGGTACCACTCCAGGGGCTGCTCTCACTTGCTAATGCCCAAGGACTGATGTCCAGCCATGCACTGGCACCGTCCCCAGCTCTCGGCCTCCTCTCACCAGGCACCTTGCCCTTCCCGCAGGGACTCTCCACCACATGGGTTTCTTTCAATTTGCCTTTGTAACAAGCTGGGTGTGTGCAACGAGCCAGGCAGGGTTATTTCCAAGAGGCGGCTGGTTTTAGCCTCCCCAGCTGGGCCGTGCTGGTGCGGGTGCCATGGCCGAGGGGCACATGGGGCAGTTGGGGCACAGCCCTGCCGCTGACCCCCGCACCAAACACCCACTCCTGCGTGCCGGGGGCTGGCGCGTTGGCTGCAGCGGCAGGTTGGGGGACAATGGGGATTGTTCTCCCAACACAATACATCTCGCCCCATGCCGAGCCACCCCCGCCTGCCTTGATTAGCCTCCCCAGGCACACAGCCCCCTCCCCGCCAGCGTTATCTCCTGCTTAAATCCCCCAGGAGCCTCATAATGCACAGCCTCACTACGCACAACCAGGCTGGACAATGGTGTGGAGAAGTGGAGGTTGGGGTGAGCTCTGCACCCCCGCCCTGAGCATCTTTCTTCTTCCACCTTCTGCTCTGGCATAGGGATGGTGCAGCACCATGCACCCAGCCCCACAGCAAGGCCAGAACACGCTGCCACGTCTTCCTACAGGTTTTGCGGCATCGCTTGTGCACCCACTCCCCAAACCAGTGCTCACCAGTGGGCTGCATCCCAAGGCCCAGCGCTGATACGCCAGGCGCAGGGCAGGCTGCCTCCCCGCCCTGCCAGGCACAGCCTTCCCTGCCCAGCCCAGCCCCTGGGACTCCGGAGAATTAAACCAACCAAGCAAACGCCGATTTATCCTCATCAGGACGGAAATCCAGCCCCCCGCCACGTGGCTCGCCTGGCCATAACACCGCAGCGACAGCACTTGCTCAAAAGCTGTGGCAGGGACCAGGGTGACCATCTTCCCCCAGTCCAGGCTCCCCATGCACAGCCCCGAGGGCTCAGCACCCCTACCCCCAGCAGAAACAGCGCCCAGCGTTGCAGTTTCTCCAGTGCCACCTGCCCGAGCACCCTGGGCGAGTGCTTACCTGGCATTTTGCTGGGAGGCGAGGCGCTGGGCTGGTTGTGGTGGGGCGAGCCGTGGGACAGCAGCAGGTTCATGCTGTGCGGGGGCTGGCCTGAGCTGTAGGCGTCCATGGCCAGCTTCTGGCGGAAAGCCTCCTCCTTCCGCCGGTTGGCAAACCAGTTGTAGACGCGGACCTCCGTCACCAGGTTGGAGCCGAGCCCGTGCGCCTTGGAGGGAGACACCCCTCGCTGCAGACACTCGGCCCTGCATGTGCAAGGGGACATGTTGGAACAAGGGTGGTGCTGGGGGACCTCGGGAGGACAGGCAAATTTGGGGGCATTTGAGCCCTTCCTAAAAGCCCATCTGCTCTTTCCAACTACATCCATGCTGTAAAAGCCATTCCTCTTCCCTCTGACATTGCTGTGATGCTGCAGCATCCCCACAGCATCCCTGCAGCATCCCTACGGCATCCCTGCAGCATCCCTACAGTACCCAGCATCCCCACAGCATCCCTGCAGCATCCCTACGGCATTCCTGCAGCATCCCTACGGCATCCCTGCCCCAGCATGGAGCTCACTTGGCCCTGGCCATCACCCAGATGGGGAAATCAAGGCAAAAAAAGGCCAGGAAGTTCAGCAAAGCCATGCCACAAGCCAGCAGCAGGGGCTGTGAGCTGGGAGCCCAGCATCACATGCAGTTTTTGGAAGAAAGGCTGCAGGGCAGGCGAGGAGGTGGCGGTGGGTGGCATGGAGCAGCCTTTACCTGTTGCATTCCTCCACCAGAGCCTCGCGCTCCTCCTTGCTGGGGTTCTTTTGGCGGTCGTAGGCTTGGTACAAGATTTGCTGGGAGGCCGGCCCCCACTTGAAGCGATTGCGACGCATCTTCTTGCTGGGGGTTTCAGAGCAGGCGTCGTCGAGCTGGGCAGCCCCTTGGTTCTGCTGATTGAACTCTGGAAAGAGAAACAGCAGCTGATCCTGACTGCTTTTGTCTGTCATATTTCCACAACCCTGGACTGTCTGGTTGAACTCTGAAAGAGAAAGGAGCAGACGTGAGCTGGCCTATAGCCGCTGCTCGGAGTCACCGTCCCGCGCGGAGGTCCCCCCCCCATAGCACCCCAAGCCCATGACCCTGGCGGATTTAGGGCAAGCCGGGTGCTCCCTGCCACCCACCCCAGGGAAGAAGCCAGCCCTGGACACTGCCGGGGAATTATCCCCATCCCTCGGGACGGTGTTTCATGGGGAGGCATGTGCAGGGCATGCATATTTATGGGCAGGAGCTCTGCCAGCGCGCACTCGTTTTGGGAGGATTTTTGCAAAGCAGGACGACTGCAAAGCCTGCCGAGAAGGTGCCTCTCTCTGCTCGCCCTCCGGCTCCATCTCCTGCTCCTGTCCCAGCGCGGTGGGACGTCAGCACCAGAGGTGACCTTCCCCGCAGCCCGCCTCGGACCCAGCGCTTGTCACCGCGGCAGTAAAGGGAGATTAATGGGAGGGTTTTATTATTCTTAGTTTTGCAGGGGAATTCTCCCTCTTTTTATAATGGCTTTTCCCCCTGTGAGGAGGGGGGAAATGCAGGGCAAGGCTGGAGCAGGCTCTGTTTGCTCTAACGTCTCAAGGTGTGTTTTCAAAGCAAAGGTATTTGGTGCTAAACTCTTTTCTGCACTTCCCGTCCACTGGATATTGCATCTTTTAGGAGGAAGGAGGCAGAGCCCTTTTAAGGAGGGTGTCAGTGCCCCAACCTGCAGCTCAGACAAAAATGGGGCTGCTTCGAGTGATACAGGACTGACCCGGGGCAGGGATCCATAGGAAAGGTGCACAAAAGCAATATTCTGTGTACTTTGTCAAAATAATCTGCATTTTAAATAGCACAGGCTGCCCCAAGACCATGCTACAGAGTGGAGCAATTTACACCTTTTTTATTTTCTCCCTCTTTACTTTTTTTTACAAGTAGTTGCAGAAAAGGAGTAGCCTCGAGAAACAGAGAGGATAATGGGGCAGAGGTGGAAAGCCATCTCATTCTGCGTAATCACTAATTGCTTTCCCAGCTCTAACAAATATAAACACCCAGAAACTGAGCTGTGTGGATGGGCTGCGGGGAACTCACCCAGCGCTACTGTGGCCAAGAGGAGCTCTTGCCCCATTTTCCTGCGCCTTAAATTCTTTTTAATTATAAAACTGTTTTGGGGAAGATGCTGGGCAGCCTGACTGTGGGGGCTCCGCCAGGGAGGAGGGCAGGGGGCTGCTCCTCGCCCGGCTCCAGATGTGCTGGGTACCCGCAGGCAGGACAGGGATGCGGGGACCCCCTCTCCCCCCGGCCAGCCCCGAAGGGCGAGCGCTGGAGCGGGTACTTACGCCGGAGGATCTCCCGCTGCTTGCGGACGTACCACGTGTAGAGGGCGGCTCTCTTCTGCGTCTTCATGGGGGTGCCCTTGTTGAGGTGCTGAGAGAGGTGCGACTGGTTGAGGCCGGTGACATCCACCACCTCCCGCTGCGGGATATTGTGCTGCTGCATGTACCCCTTGATCATCTTCGCCGCCCGCCATGGGTCCTCACTACGGGGGAGGGAAACGAAGGGTTAACCTCTCCTGGTGGGAGAAAAGCACCCTGGTATGTGCTTCTTCCCATGATGGAAAGCCATTATTATTATACCAAAACCTGTTTCAGAAGGACACAAGACCCCTTGAGCACACGTCCTTCCCCAGCTGCCATCTCGGCCCCGCAAAACAGCCCCGTCCTGCCCCTGGGAGTCAGGGACCGGTGGGAGGGGGCTCAGAAGGTGCCACGGCCACGCTGGGGACGCCCACCAGGCCGTTCACCCAGAGAGGGAGAAGCAAAGAGGACCCTAGTCTCCTGACGGGGCACATCGAGGTTTCATTAATACTGGTAAAGCACCAAGGAGAAATTATTCCTATTGTACTCTATTCTATTCCATTCTATTCCATTCCATTCCATTCCATCCCATCCCATCCCAAACGCAGCCCATCCATTAACTGCTGCTGTTATTTTCGCTGCCATTTCTCCCTTTGAAGATACGCGCAGGGTTGTGGGGTTTTTTGGGGATACACAAACACACGCATATGTATGGGTATGGGAAGTCCACACAGATATTTCTCCAAAGACAGAAGCCTCCCATTTGGAGGTGCTGAGGATGCTTTTCCCACAGCCAGTGCCAGATGTGGTACCCGCGCTGTGCCCCGTGCCCCTGGGCCAGCCACCGGCTTGTGGGGACCCCCGTATGGCCACCAAACCCTACTTTCTGCACTAGCTGCTTTGTCTTCTCCATTCCCACAAGGATAATTCTCTAAAAATCTCAATATTCACTGAAAAGAGACCCTATTTCCATGCTCCCACCACAGCGAAACGCACACACAGCCATATACAAAAGGCTGAGAAGAGAAGGTCAAAACCCGGCACGCAAACTCAGGCAAGTCCCTGAACGGAAAACCAAAACCACCCCCTCTCAATAAGGTTAAGTCATTCTTGAATATTTTTATTTTCAAGAATTTTTATATATTTTGAATTTGGCTCCTGCAGGATCCCACTGTACAATTTCCTAAACCTGCCTTACCGTTGTGTCCTTGGGTTGGTGGACACCAACCTAGGGAATAAATCAAATTACAGCCGAAAATCAGAACGCTGCCTGCGTTCTTCAGCTCTAACGAAAGCGCACCACAACGGCAGAGGACCAGGCCAACATGCCTTCGCTGCATCCAAGACCCCGCGGTTTATTCTGTGCTACAGGAGGACGCTGCACGAAAAGGAAGTGCTTTAACGCTGAAAAATCGGTGCGGAGCCTGAGCCCCGTCACAGTCATGCACTCAAATAATGCGATCCTCTAATGCCGCGCTCGGAATAACCGTCCCACTGCTTTCCCAATTTATTACTTATTTTGGATCCTTCAACTTGTCACAGGAATAAAAAAAAAAAAAGAAAACCCAACCAACCCAATAAGCAGATGTCTTACTTTTTATCCTGAACGCGGTGTGAAAACAAAGCTGGTCGGATCCAAAGCAACGCCCCGAGCGGGGCAGCCCGCTGACGGCGGCGGAGGCTTTGTCACACCCCGGGACAGAGGGCACGGAGCCTTCCTACAGATCTTGCCCCCATGCCCGATGCCGCAGCCTCTGGGCAGAGCAACCCCGCTGCATACACGGCGTCCTCTCTACGGCGATGCTCGCGCGGCGCCACAGACCCGCCGAGCTGGCTGTACGCGCGGGCACACGGACACATTCACTCCAGTTTTCCCAACAGCCTGGCCCCCACGTTGGGTTAAGCATGGTGCAGGCGGAAAAGCCCACTCCTGTCCCCAAAACGCACGGCACCGTGCGGCCAGGCCATCGGGCCACCCAAAGGTAGGCGCTGGCGGCAAGCGGGGACACTTCTCCGCCGAGTGCTGGCGGGGATGGCCGCAGCACACAGCGTTTCGGGGCTGCCAGGTCTTCGTGCTGCCCCAGGAGAAGGTGGGAGCCACCAAGAAGGGTGTGAAGAAAATGTCCTCCCAGCACAGCCCTGCTCCGCGCGCTCCTTCCCGGCGGAGCGGGGCGAAGCTGCCGTGCCCGAGCCGAGGGGCTCGCACGGACCTTTGTCACCAGTGGTTCATGTCGCCTCACTGATCCTGCTAATTACTGATTAATAATAAGTTAATGGAACAGAGCTCATTATCATTTCTAATAGCAGCCTGGTTGGCGAGGAAGCCAAGGGCACCGTTTTCACAGAGTTGAATCGAGAGCCGGCGCAACAGGGCACACTTTGGAAATGTCAGACAAGTGGCTCGGGGGTTACCGACAGGATTTCTGAATTGACATTAAATTTGGCAGCAGTTGGGCTGGAAAAAATATGTGAGAATTAAAGGGAAAAGTCCTCGAGTTTCCCTCTGTTTTAGTATTTTAAGGCAGGGTTCACCTTGATATTTCCCGCATGTGTCGCACTTACACTTTCAAAACAATTATTTGGCTCTGAATTTCCGAGCAGAGATTTTTCTTTACAAATCAACTTGACCATATTCAAAAGGGTTAAATAACCTGAAACCAAACCCAAACATTTTGTTTCATGTTAAACAAAATGTTTGGACTTGACCCAAAATGAAACCTTTGAGTGTTTTGTTTTTTTTTTTTTTTTCCTTTTTGGGTTGGCCTAAAAATCCAGAGAGGAAAAACCTTTTGATTCAACACAAGGCCATTTTTATTTGGTTCTGTCACCAAAATAAAAAAAAAAAACATTAATTGTCCAGTCTTCACCTGGACTTTACATGCCAAAAAAAAACCTAACCCAACCCAACTCAGGAGTGCTTTGTAATACTGGAAAACCAGTTTATAGCCCTGGCTCCACTCTCCTTCTCCACCAAAATCAAGGAAAGTTTTTTTTTCTTGTGCAAAGTTAACCCTGACGAGGCCCGGCCACCAACGCTGGCCGAGAAAGAGCATTTCCCACCCCAGCCCCACACGCAGGCGAGGGGCAAAGCCCGTCCCTCTGCCCCGGGATTCCCGGATCCACTTTGTCAGCCTTGAAAACAGGTAAATACACCCCGCATCCTCGGAGAAATATGCCAAGAATTTATACGGATGGATCATAAACCTGGTTCCCTTCAGAAATGATCTATCTAATCTGCATGCCCCGTGCACCCAGGGAATCGGCAGCGCCCGTTGCTGCCCACACCTTCCGGAGCAGCGCTGGGGCATCTCCGGCTGGGTCCCTGAGGATGGGTGGCTTTCCCGCGCCCCCAGCCCGCGGGACCTGAGTGTTCCTGACCATATTATTTGCCTGAGTGGGGTCTGGGATGGGCAGGGAGGGAGCTGTGGGGCGTCTCGCCCCAGAGCTGGGCTCTGTGAGAAGCCATCGTGGCGGCTTCGGGGCCAGCCTGCCCGTGGAGTCCACTCGCCCCTCGCCCACCCGCATCAGCTGAAGCCCTTTGGGTGCCACGAAGGGGCCCAAGGGAAGGTGCCACTTGCCAAGAGGCCACAGCCGGGAGAAAACCCTCAGGGCCAGGGCACTGCAACAGGCAACTCCAGCCGTGGGCAGCCAAGCCTGCGCTGCAGCCCCCAGAAAAGCCGGGCTCAGGGATGCGGGAATAGCCCAAGCCGGAGCGGCCCTGGGGTCAGGACGCAGACAGCGGGGCAGTGGGTGCAGAGGGGGTTTGGCCCCCGTGTGTGGCTGCAATAAACGGCTCCCCGGTCCCACACCTAGCTCCCTCTCCAAGTACAAAGGCCTCTCTTAGAGCAAACAGGAGCTCTTTGCAAAGGCTCCTCAGGGACATGTGCCTGCTCTTGTTTGCACCAAAGGCAAACTTTGCACAGAAACACCCGCGGGAGCTCCGCGAGCCCGGGGCTGAGCCTCCTCGGCACCCGCGGGCACGGCTGCAGCCAGGGACTGGGAACGGGCAGGAGCACCCAGAGGTGCAGGGCACCGTGCTACGCAGGAAGGCTGGGAACCGGGCGGAAAAAGCCTTCGATGGCTTCTCCCTCTCATGGAGCCTCTTCAGCACCCAGCGTGTCCCAGCCGAGCCCCTCGGCAGCTGTGGGTGCTGCTGCCCAGCCCTGTCTCCAGAAGGCACCGTCTGCCCTGCCGGTACCGGAGCGGGCCTGGAGCTGTGCCTGGCAGTGTCCCCATCTGCAGCCGAGCACTGGGCACACCGCACTGACTGTGGCAGCGTCCTCGTCCCCAGCCGGGCCCTGGCACACAGCTGCCGAGGCACCGGTGCTGTCGGGGGGTGAGCGCGGGGCTGAGCCCGGGCTCCGTGGGCTGCCAGAGGGCACGGCCACGCACGGAGGGGCTGAGCCCGGCGGGCAGGATCAGTGCCGCACTCCGGGGCACCGAGACAGGCAGGAAAACTGCCGTGACGGGCCAGAGCGGGGACACCGGGGGTCCCCACCCGCTTACACCGGCCCCGGGGGCAGCCACGATCGCCCCGGAGACCCCGGCGAAGGGAGGAGCGGCGGCTGCCCCCACCCCGGGCTGCGGAGAGGAGCCGGTGCCGTCGGTGCCCGGTGCCGCTCCGCCGCGCCCCGACGGCGGCCCCGCTGCCCGCGGCACGGCCGGGACCGGCACCGGCGCGGCTCGGCCCGGAGCCGCAGCCCCGGGAGGGGCAGGAGCCCGGCCCGCCGCCCTTGGGGGTTTCCTCCTTCCCCCCTCCCCGGCCGCTTTACAGCCTCAGCAGGGACCAACCGGCCGCTCCTCGCCGCGGCCCTTTGTGTATCTTTCTGTTGATGATTTATAGAAATAAATTAATAACACCCCGGGCTCCACGTGTTGCAGTTTATGCTTCATCTCCCGGCGCGGAGAGACGGAGCCGGCGGCCGGTCCGACCCTCCGCGGCCCCGCCGCGACGGCCGGGAGGGCAGCCCCCGACGGGGCGGGCGGAGGCGGCCGGTGGGCCCCGGGCTGCGCTGTCCCGGCCCCTCCACCTGCCCACTCCCCTCCGCGGCGGGCTCCCGGACACGGCCGGGACCGCGGCACAGCCTCGCAGGGCCGGGACCCGCCACCGGGAGCCCTGCGCGCCCTGCCCCGGCCGCCTCCCACGTCGGTCTCGGCCGGGCGGAGCACAACGGACAAAGGGGCCGCGGGGAGGCCCCGCCACCAGCCCGGCCCGGCCCGGCCCGGCCCGCTTTACCTGGTCTCAGCCGGGAGCCGGCAAGCAAGGCCGGTGCCGCCGCTGCGGGCGGAGAAACGGGCGCTGGAGCCACACCGCCGCCCGCGGCCGGGCCCGCCCCGCTGACATCAGGCGGGAGGCACCGGGCCGCGCCCCGCCCCGCGGG
>JAVSBS010024879.1:48672-69317 GCA_033124195.1 Coracias cyanogaster | reverse complement strand
AGGGTGGCGATGCCACCCAAAGCAAACCCACCAGAGGGGCAGCTGGGCCAGGCAGCTCCCAGCGTGCGATGGAGCAGATGTTTGACGCTGTCGTGGGTGGCGGAACCGTTCCCCGCCTTCCCGAACCGAAATCCATCGGTGTTCGCAGGGGTGAGGGGGTCCGGCGGTGCAGGAGGCTGCCGGCCTCGGTCGGGAGGAAAGGGACCCGTTACGCCTCCGTGCTCGGGTGATTTCTCTTCTGGAGGAAGCCGAGGTGCTTTCCTACGGGGAAGAACGTAGTTCGTGGCCATCCCCTGCTCCGGGTGCTCCGTGCATCCCTGCCAGCTTCATTTTCTAACGCGTGATGCACCATCTGAATGGACACGGCTGCTGAAGCCACGTCCAGTAACAGACATGACTTAGGATTTTACAGCTTTATCTTGAACAGTAATTTCTGAGAGGTTTTTCTTATTTCAGAGAAAACGCTGGTGCTTACACTTAAGCAGCGAGCACACTTTTGCAGGTTTAGTGCCCAAAATTGTCTGTGCCATTTCCATGCTGGGTTCAGCTGGCCTGCGCTGCAGCGAGAGCAGAGGGAGTTTGGGAGTTGTAGGTGATTACTTGATTTCTCTGACTTGTGGATTCACATTTGGGTCTGGAGTGATCCCATCTGGCAGATCTGAGCTAAAGGATGTGTTTTCTCAAATTGTTTTGCTCACATGGGAGATCTATACTCCCGAAATAGTAAGGGCTACTTGGCTGTACCGAGTGCAGTGTTGATTTTAATTAAGGTATTGTTTCCAGGGGAAAAAAAAAAACAAAATGATTGAAATGTTTAGAAGTCGGTGTTGATCCAAATCCATGTCACTAGTTGATGCGCGCTTGAGTGTTTCTGTAAATCCTCACTGACATGAGTAAAGCATTCTAACTAAATTATTGCAAATCCCTATCTTTCCAGAATAGAAACTAGTTTGCAGTACTATGGTGCTTCAACTTAATTGTAACAACATAACCACACATAACACAGAACAGAAATTCCCTATTTAGGGGGAAAGCATCAAAATGGTCAAGTCATTCGTGTGTGCAAGTGTTAGCCTTGGTGAGAAGTATACCAGGTGAGGAACAGGGGAGGGGAGTTTCTCCTGCGCACAGCCCTGCTTTGGGGGAAGAAGGCAGGAAAGGAGACAGGAGAAATTAAGCCTTTTCCTGACGTCCAGCTGTCCTTATCCTGTTTGGATTGCCAGCATTCTGGTTTGGGAACGCTTCCTCACGTTAAGCGGTCCAGTGCCTACAGACACATTTCTGCTGGCGTGTTTAGATGGCAGAGTCCTGAGCGCATTTGCCCATATGGCGGTAGCTTCTGCCGCTACTCCATCAGTGCAGCGATGGAAAGGGATAGGTTCTTGGTAGGGGAGCATCAGCACTAGAGGTGACACCAGTTTTTCCTGCTAATGCCATGAACGGAGTCGAAAATCGCATCAGTCTTGCGTACAGAGATAGAGAGGAGGCATGACCACGAGGCTTGATTGTTGTATGACCTATAATTTTGCAAATTTGGAGCTGTCCCAGACACAACTCTCTGTTCATATAGTGGTTTGTGATTAAAATAGTTGTTTTCTTAAGCTGCAGTCGGGTACTGCTTGACAGTGGTAACTGGCTAGCTCTGATGGTGAGCCCTAGAACTCTTGGGATTGATTACTGTATCTTATCATGGATCTTTCTTCAGCTCAGCTGCAGCATAGCTGGCTGCTTGGAGCACTTTATATTCTTATTTATTTTTTTACTATATTCCCCTCTCTGAAAGCAATCGATTCCAAAACTGCTGTTTTAAGATTCTCATAGCTTCCTCCTTTGAGATGATATCGAAACTCAAGTTACTAGAGACAACCACACAATATGTGGTATTGCGGTTGAAGGAAATGGTTAAGACTTTTTTTAATAAGAGGAAGTGAGAGGTGAACTATTTGTCGCTGTCTTACAGATTGCCGTAGATGCTGTCTAGGGAATAGAGATTTTTAAAATATTAAGGTTTTTCTTTTACCATTAGAAACAAAGCAGGAAAATTAGACTTCCCAAGGAATTACAGAAGTTGTTAAAAGCAGTTAAAAACTTGATATTTATACTTCATCTTCCTATATAAATTTCAGTTTGGATGTCATTGTGCTTGTAGCTGTGTTAATTGTTCATCGTTTTCCATTTACTGACCATTTACTGTGCTGCGGTTGTCTTCTGAAATAGTTTGAAGTTTCTTGGTTTTAAGAGCATCTGAATGTGATATTTTCTTTTGCCTCCGAGAGTGACATGGGAAATAGGAAAAGTGGAGTTACTAAGGTAATAGTGGATGATGAGACAAAACTTGTGTTTCACCTGTATGGAGGTGGATTTTTTTTGTTGCTGTTGTTATTTCGAAGCATGACCTTTTACTTGCTGCTTTCGGTTCTCTTTTGTACTGGGACCAGTATTAGTCTTGAACTTGGAAATCTTACCATTGTGTTTTCTCTCCCTGATTGTCGTTCTACTTTTTAAGATTTTATTTTCAGTTATCCAGGCTAGCAATTGTATTCTTGTTTTTCATGTAACTCATGTGTCATTATAGCTAAAGCTCTATAAATCACGGACAACATGGCATTTTTTTTCATGCCATCATGGCTCAGGTGAAGCAAGCTTTTTGTAATGCTGCCGGTACCGTCAAATAAGTGTGGTGTTCGAGAGTTGTGGCAGAGAAATAATCTTGTTTTCTGTGGGCCTGTCTATTTGTTTACCAAAACCCTTGGATACCAGGAAGTATTTACAATGAGAGATTTCATCTTAAAATACCTGAAATGTTGATATAGCTGGAGCAAATCAGGAGAGTGTGATTTTGATGAGTGTCGAAGCAGTGCTACTGTCAACAGAACTGCCAGGGATAAAAGTTAAGGTTTTGAATTATTTAGTGTATATGCTATTCAAACATGATGAGTCTGTTATTTGGCATTAATACTGTGCTAGCAATGTTCTGTTGTTCTTCACAGGTACAGGTTTTACGTTTGTGTGCAAAATTTTTTCTTAAAATGTTATTAACAAAGCAAATTCTTTTGAATTTCACAACTCCGATGATTACATGGTATCTGGAAAACAAGAATCCTAACCCAATTCTTAGTTCTGAACTTCATAACCAAACTGAAGTCATAGATAAGGAACAGAATAAATGTTTGCAGGGGCTTTAGCTGACTTTATCGTCACCATTCCAGACTAAAAGCATGGTCCCAATCCTACTGTGAGCACCGCATAGCTCAGTATGAAGCCAGATTTAAAATCATTTAGCAGATGATTAATTGCAAGATAGTTCTTTAAAGATTCGATAGTGGGAATATAGTTTGGGGTTTTTTTTCCCCAGTGTTGAGGATGTTACTGGTTAGCCATTTTAAAGACTGAGAACTTCTTGTTTTCCCTACTTTCTTTACTGCAATGGTTTAGGTACATACCCTTTTCAAAAGAGCAAGAGAAAGGCCGGTGCTGCAAAGAGGAAAACTGCGTCAAGTCTCCTGTGGTAAAAGGATGACAAGTTGATGAGGTCAGCCAAGACCTAACAGAGGTCAAATCTTATTTCAGCAGCTTTTTATGCTGCTTCTGAGATTGGTGTGAAGAAAAAGATCCCAAAAGCTCTGATACAGGACTGGAGAGGACGTGACAAAGTCTAAACCTTGCAGGGACAGCTGTATAAGATCATCAAGATTCTTTGATGAATAGAATCAGTTGATTAAAGTGTACTGTTTTGCTCAGATGCTGGAGCAGTTCTTCAGGAAAAAGTAGGAGAGATTTTTAAGTGAATGGCAGAACATGGAGAAGTTTCCAAGCTGCAGAGCTCTGAAGTTTGGAAGGATGTGTAGGATTAGATCACCCTGTTGACTCTGAGCTCTGTGACTGAGTGCAGAGCTTTGAGCTGAGAGGAAAAGCTCACAAAATAATCTAGTTTTGAATTGTAAGGCTGGTATTGGAAAGAAAGATAGTATCTCCAGGTCATCAGGAAGGGTCTTAGGGTAGGGCACTGTTGCTTCCAGTGCTTGATGGATGTCAGCAGTCTTTTAAAAGTTAAGATGACAGTGTATATTCATCTGTTTGTGTCTGTGATCTTGGAGGAATGGCTCAGAATACTGTCCTGCTGATAACAGGAGGAGGAAGCCACAAACAGGCTCTGTCTGTGCTGGCAATCTAAAAAATAAATAAATAAATTCCTCGGCTCAGGAAGCAAACACAAACTGATGATACCATGTCACATTATTCTTTTTAAATCAGGAAAGCAACTAATCTTGTAAAATAACAATAAGGCTTTCTGATACAGTATAAAAATATCCCATGATAGCTTCTAAAATATTCAGAAAGCAAGCCACATGGATTTATCCTTTTTGCATGAAGTGTCGATGCCCAGAGTTGTGTAGAATTATTTCTGTGCAAATTACCTGCCCCCTGACTTAGTGTTCATTGCCTTGCCATGACAGAAAAACAAACCTGGTTTCAGTTGCAAGAGATTTTTGAGATTGTGTACAGAGGAGATACAGCTACAGAGTCTTAACAGATCTCATTTTAGATTCATATTAAACGGCATTCCCATTGCCTTGCTTGCTTTTATTAGGATGTTACTTTATAAATTGCATTTAGGGAAAGTTTTGTGGCAGTGAAACTTCATTCTTTTCCTTGTGTTTCACCTGCCCTACATTTGATTAATAGGACCAAGTGCTTACTAAAGCAGGTGCTGCAAACCCAAGAGGACAATGCGAATTCATCACTGTGCAGATAGTGTCAAACCAAGCGTATTTCTTTCATTGGTGAGGTGACAGGTCACTCTAGTATGGACAACTTAGTAGATACTTTACACGTTGACCTTAGCAAGGCTGCTGACATTACCTCATCTGATTGTTCTCACAAACGATCTAAGGAAGTGCAGTCTGAATGAAATTGTAATGATGAAAGCAGATGGATAACCATATTAGGGAATGGTTATGAACATCTCAGACTGTGGTTCAGCAGGGTCTCATTGGGGTGTGTCTTGCCTCTGGTTCCAGTCACTCTTTACATTAACGACCTAGATGATAACTACAGTGTGCTTAATAAATCTGTAGGTAGAGAGCCTGGGAGAGGCTACAGAAATAATGAAGAACCTAATTGGCATTCAGTTGGAGCCTAACAAATTGTAGGTATGGTCTAACAAACTTGCAGGTGGCTGAGCAAGTGTGATCGTAAGCTGTTTTGTGCTTAGCAAAATTTAAAGTGCAGAATGAAAAGTAATGAGATGGCAAGTCTGCAGAAAATAGCCAGCAAAGGTTAGGAACATGCCAGGGCAAACGTGAGCCAATTAAGTTTCGCTGCAGAAAAATCAGGGACAACATGAGGTTTTATAAACGGGTGAGCAAGATAGTCTGAAGACAAAGGAAGCAATGCTTTTGCTCTTCATGGCATGCTTTGAGACTTACCCAAAATGTGTCTGATTCAACACACTTTGAAAGAAGGATGTGAACAAAATGAGAAAGTCCAGAGCACAATGATGAGAAAGACCAGTGATGCAGAAAATTTCACCCATTAAGAAAATGAGAAGCTTTTTTTTTTTTTAAAGTAAATTAAGAAGTGGTACAAGTTTTTAATTATTTAGGACTGCTGTAGAGAGAGTAGTAGAGGAGTAGTTTGTGCAATTCCGTATGGTCACAGAGATCAAGAAGTGATGGATTAAATGGTAGCGAGAAAAGTTCGGTTTACGTCTTAACTTTCTAATGAAAAAGATCATTAAATATTGGAAAAGGCTATGAGAATGTTTTTGAAGTAGCCTGTTGGAGACCTGTAAGTAAAGATTTGGCAGACATCTCCCAGGAGCAGTGTAGATACAGTTGATCCTGCTTTGGAACAGGAAAGTAGGGGAGGCAATTTCTCGAGGTCCTTTCTAACCTTTTCTTTTGGTTTCACATGAGTTTACATTTTAATGGGTTGGATCTCTGAGTAGAGATACACTAAAATTTAAAATAAAGTATATACTTTGGGGCTCAAGACACACCAAATAATAATAATGGTGGGGAAGATGTCTTGCTTAGCTCTTGGAAACATTGGACTGACTTCCAACACCTTTAAGCGTGATTTTGAATTAATATGAAAGTGCATTCTCTTTCAAACTTTTGAACCTTCATGCCTGAAAAGTGCAATAGCTGTTAAATTTACAGTAATTCTGAGCCGTATTTTGGATATGTCCAAGGCCCATAGAAACTGTCCAAGAATTAGTTACTTTGAGACTTTCTTCAGATTCTGGTTGGATCATGGGAATGATACAGTTCTGGTTGAATCTATTAGCATAGTTTACATATCAAAATACAAGTCTACCTTTTGTATCATTTATGTAACTACAAACATCAGTAATGCAACTTAGTTGGTAAAAGACTGGTGCCGGACGGTTAAGTTTTGCCCATCAAAAACATCAAACCGTACACAAATAATTGGTCCGTGTGTGACCAACTGATCCTTGGCGTCTGCTTGCACAGCTGTTAAGAGGGACAGGGCTTCATTCACAAAGCTTATCTGGGCCAACCTGCTTATTATTAAACTTAGGCTTCCACAAAACCTAAAATACAGCGAAGCAGTTGTGATGGGGTTCATCAGAGGTGTTACAGACTGTTTCCTCATGAATTTGCTATTCAAAGCAGCTCTGTTTATTAGTCACCTCTGTCTCCTTCTCATTAGTTTTGCCTTTTCAAAATTAAGCGATCATCTGTTGGGAGTTTCTTTGTTTTAAATGCATGACAGAAACAAAGAAGAAATAGTACATGTTATCCTACAGAAATCTAGAGTTAATGATGAACCTATCTCTTTGAATATTTCTTTGCCATGTATTACGTAGTAGAATTCATAGGGTGTATGGCCACAAACTAAGCATTCAAACTTATGGGTGCATTTTAGGGTGGTGTCTTCAATGCTAGCAGCTTTTACAAGGGAAGAAGAACAGTTTTACTGTTCGTGCCTTTCTTGTGTGTCGAGAGAATGTGCTGTAGTAAATGGTAAATGGCTTGTACAGCAGCTTTTCCTTTCTTTTTTTTTCAGTACAAGAAATCTCAGTGTATTTCAATTTAGTAATGGAAGTTACTAACTCGGGGGACAGCATGCTGTCGTTGAAATTCTATCAATTTTCTGGTTATACTCACAGAGTTTTTTAGTGCAGATTCCTTTCTAAATGAAACTTGAAGGTGAGGTGATTTGTTGACTAAGATTATTTCAGTATATGTTGTCACAGTTCAGTGGAACTGTGCTCGGCAGTGTTTTATCTCGAGTCTGCAGTAACAGTAAATCAAGATCTCCTGAAGTAATAAAAACACGTTAAATTGCTGCAAAATATGACTTGCTTTATGATCATCTGCTGATGTAGGAGATTGGAGGGATGAAAATAGGAAGTTATTGATTCAAATGGCCCTGTTTGTCTTTTACTGGGGAAACAGCCCTGCTCATCATTGGAATAGTTTGGGCTAGCAATGAAAAAGATGTAAATGATATTTCCATAATAGAATAACATATTTGAGCCTTTTTAAAAATAGTCCTACACCATGGAACTAAGGTAATACTTCCCAATGTTCTTACCGAAGGACACGTGACAGGTTTCTGTAAAAGACATGAGTGAAGTTTCGGTGTTCTAAATGAAAGTGTTCACCCTATACACTCTGCTGTGGTGCTGGCTTTTGACGGTGATTGTACCTGAGCATAAATTTCCCTTTGTTTATGTCACATCAGCTGGATATATGTAGTAATTTTGTTGATGGATGCTTTTTTTTGTTCTCCTGCAAATCCTTTGCCCTCGAGTAGGAAGTAAAATGTTAGGCTTTGATTTTTGCAGTGATAGCTGTAACTGTGTTGAGGCAAAAGGTCTCTTGGCTGTATGTCTTGAAGTTGGTGTATTCTGGGCCAAAGGCAGTTAGTTGTACTGGATTCTGTCTTCTCATTTAGATTTTGTTGTTGGATGTTTTCTTGTCTGCTGCTTCTGAATGAGTACAACCTGGAAAGCGAAGCTACGTAGCATTCCTCATTTTCAAGGTGGAAATAATATAGAAGAACCCCGTAGCATCAAATGAAGAATAGAATCTGAATTTTGTTTAATAATAATAATCTAGTTACCTAGATTAAGATACATAGGTAGACACTGCTTTAATTCAAAACATTCTGGCATGGTGAAGCATCCGTGAACAGTCACGTAGTCTGATGTCTCTGAAGTTTGATGGTGTGCACTGACAGCAAGTGACTCTTCTGAGTAACGACTCTCGTAGCTACAGAAATTGTATTCTTGTTAAGATTTGGATGCACAGAATCAGATCAGGAAAATAGCTTCCCTTAGTTGTGAGCTCATCATACCAAGAGCCCATTCTAAAGTGCTGTGGAAAGAAATACTTTATAGCTTGATGGAAATCCAGTGCCTGAGTCCCCCTTATTTTTAGGGGTTTTTAATTACTTAGATTAGTCTCTAATGATAGCTTTGCATCATCTTTTTCAACATAGCTGCTTGACAGCTGTTCAGTCACGTACAAAGGAATCTAGAGGTGACTGCTGGGAGATTCTTTCAGTTTAGGATTTTGGGGCTGAAGCAGCTGGAATCCCGTAGCTTCAGAGCGGTATGCTGTGAATGCTGCGCTAGTAAGAATGTTTTTAATTCTTAAATTTCTTTTTACTACTCAAAAAAAGTATCCATTCTGTTTTTAAAAAAAAAAGATAGGAAATGAAGGAAGGTTATTACAGCCCACTTGGGGAAGAAGTGCTATCTGATTGAGAAAGGGCTGCTGCATTTGTTGACTTCTCAAAATTCTAGTTGAATTCTAGAGCTCTATATAGCGAAGTGATCTTTGGGTATTGACTCAATACAACTATGAAAAGCAAGAGCTACCTTTCGTATATTCTGAGAGTACTGCTCTCGATGTCGTCGTTCTTTCCACAGCGCCAGATTGCGGTTATGTGCCTTATCATACTTTCACACTTGCGCAAAAGTGCTGGGGTTGGGGTTTGTATTTTCGTTCTTTCATGCTTTCTAGAGTAAACCGTAGCAAGCTTGAGCTTCATAGGTCTGTTTGCCACTTTGGGAGAGATTTAGCTTACGTCGACTGTTTCACACGTGATGCTGAATGCAGGTAGCAGCATGGATGAAAACTATTGATGCGGAATGTGGGAGGGGGAAGGAAAAGGCATTGCCCCATGCTTTCATGGTGTCTGTTGTCCTTTATTCCGTCCATGTAGGTAGGCTTGTACAGCTTTTTAGAAGCTGGAATTTTGAACTGCGTGAAGAATACCTTTAACCTTTGACATCTCGAAGCCATTTACTTTCTTACCTACAGATCAATCTTGTGTAGTTTATTAGTAAAGAGAATTACAGTTGCTTTAAGTGTGATGTTAGTGAGCAATCAATGGGAAGGAGCAAAGCTCTCCCTTGCGTATTCAGACACATCAAGGGGCTTGCCAGTCAGACTGAAGAAAATATTCATCGTCTCTGGGAATTGAATTCCTGAAGCCATGTGAGGATGTTCACGTTAGTGTTTTCAGATGTCTGTGTGAGTGATCTGTGTGTAAGGGCTGGGGTAGAACCTAATTTTTAGTAAACGTTACAGGGAGCCAATTTAAAGGAGGAAAAACATCTGTTGCTATGGAAAATAAGGAGTGTTTGTGGAGGTAGTGTTTAAATTCAGACCGAAAAATGTAGGAAGTCGACAGTGGCAGATTTCTCGTCTCCTATGTAGCAGCAACCATATTGGAATTTAAGAGGCCACAAATATATGTTGTTCATTAAGCTGTTTTCTTAGTTTGCAATCTTTCCTTTAGTAGAGAAAGTTACATAATATGTGGCAAGGACAGCAAATTGAAATAATCTGACACAGATTCTGACAAACGCACGACACTGAATTAAGACTTCATAAATTTGAAGTGTGCATTGTTTAATCTTTTGATGCCTATTTACAGGATAATTTTTTTTTTACTTTTGAAACTGTAAAGACTTTAAAGTGTGTACAGAGTAGATCTTCTGTGGCACGTTTTGTTTACTGCTGTCGGAATATCAAAGCAACTATTTAATATCTGATACTGTGGATGTTGCTGTATTTATTTTCATTATAAATTGCTCTTGCAGTATTACAGATATTTTAAGAAAATTTATTATTTTTATGGGGAAATAATTAGCAAATGTGAGAGTTTTGGTATTAGAGTAGTATGTTAGCGTACATCATGATGGTCATGTACTGCTGGTAGGGGTTTTAGAAACTTATAATAATGACTCTTTTGTTTTTTTTCTTGGCTACCGTTTCTTTTTCAGGTATGTAAAACTTCACTGAGTTTCTCTCCTCTTTTCCCCTTGTAGTTGCATGTAATGTTTGTTAACTCCTTTTTTCTCTCCCTACCTGAACTTAGTTTGGAAAAACTGTTAGAAGTTACCTGTCTCAGTGTATATGCAGCACTTTGCACAATAGTAAAATTACTAATAAGTACGTGTGAAGTTGTTTGTGAGTGTTAGAATAATCACCATCCAGTAGACAGTATGCTGCCTAGAGTAACAGATGGTCGTAATATTCTTTTGGATGTAGGTAATAGTGTATTAGTTCACTTAAATGTAACGTATTTTAGAATAAAAGAGTAACTTGTTTATATGTAATTTTTCTCTCTTTTTATTACACTGCTTTCCCAGCAAGGACAAGTTTGGAAGGTTTGCAAAGCTTTTCACCTTCCCTTTGCCCGCTTGCCCGCTTTCAGAATCGGTCTCATACTCCATGACTTCTGTCTCTACGGTCCGCAACTCGGTCATAGAAATCAATGTGGAAAACTTTTCCAATGAGCTGTCATTCGAGTTCACTCTGTTGCGTAGAAACGTCTAGCATGTAATTTAGTTTTGCATGAGGCACAAAACTCCTTTGCAAATCCCTATGAGGACTCTAAAACTGAATGAATATTTGAGAGAAATTACCATTTGAGCACAAATTTTGTCATGTAAGTAACGCTGCTTTCAGTACGTTTCTCCCAACTGAACGGTGTAGCATGGCTCGCTAGTCAGAGTAGTTGAGAAGCAGTGTCTGACAGCATGCCCTGTAGCTGGCTCAAGGAGGTGCTTCGTCAGTCGTTCATCCGCAGAAGCTGTTCTGATATGTCTACGTAAGTTATTTGAGAGACCTAACGCTTAGTTGCGACTTCTGTTCAAATTAAAACTTAATGAAATTTCTCGCTTGCTGCTTTTAAAGCACAGCCTATGCTACTGTAGGAATAACGAAAATGAGCAAAACTCGAGTTGTTAATCTAAGGAAATAGGATGCTTTAGGCAAGTACTGGTGGTTTCATCGTGGGCTGGAAAATTGTCTTGCAGTTAACGATTTAAAGAAAAATTAAATGCAGGTTGGTGGTGGGGCTTTTAGTTTTGTTTCACAAAGGATAGTTTAATCATGGAATGTGCCCAGCACTGTCCTCCACAGATGATGACATGATTGAATTTTCTAACAGTTTATTAACTCCAGATGAATACAACACTACCTCAAACCAGGAATAGCATTAAAAAGAAACCATTTTTTTTCTCCTTCTTTTAGGATTGAGTTTTTTCCCCTCACTGCTGTTCTGCACTAACTGCTTTGATACTTCCATGCATCTTTTTCAGTAGAAGAGCATCTCTGTACTGTTTCCCATTGCATATTTCAGCTGTGACAGTCCCTGCACTTTGCCTTTCATTTTATCACCTGCTCACTAAAAACAAACAAAAAAAGAATCTTTCTAGTTTGTCTTCAGATTTGCAACTATCACTTAGCTTTATATGGATGACTGTGGTTTTACTTCATTTTTTATTGTATTTTTTTATAGGCATGCGGGGACCCCAAAGCCAAACCATCCTATCTTATCGACAAAAACCTGGAATCTGCCGTCAAATTCATAGTCAGGAAGTTTCCAGCAGTAGAAACACGCAACAACAATGTAAGTAACCAAATGGCTATGCAAGTATTTTTCTCAGTACCCTTCAGCACTTGTTGCTCCAATCTTTGAGGCTGTATGTCTTCTAATCAAGCACTTGATGCTGACAGTTGCAGCTGGAATATAGCTGTTGATTCAAATGTCTAGCAGGATACTTTAGAAAGAGCTAGTAATATTATACTGTAATTCTGGATTGGTTTTGTTAGGGTGGGACGCTTCCTGGTTTTCTTTTTGGCTACTCTCTTATGTTCCATTTGAAAGAATGTCCATAGGAGGTCACCCTTGAAAAAATAATGATAGCAGAAGTTCTCAGTGACCAGACTGATTGCAGAGGATGGAAGTTGTGTAACTTTGCGATGAGACCTGATCAGCAGATCAATAAAAGGCACCTAACTGCTAAGTGGGAAATTGTTTCTACCTTACAGGTGCCTTTGCCTATGGGGTCAGCCCCTGTTGGAATAAAGAATACGGTAGTTCATAAAGAAAATCTTGTGAAGTACAGAAATATGGAAATGTAACTGTCTTCTTTAGATGTAGTGAGTTTGGTTGCAGTAGGAAATTATTTTTCACGCTTCTGAGTGACCCAGTATTGCTGAATTTGACTTTGTAGCCTTTTAGAGATAATTAAGGTGGTTGAATTTCAGGTAGGCTTTTTCGCAGGTGATGCACACTTGTTTCTCTGTTTCGACTTGAAAGTCAAGGGAGGGATTTTTGGTTTTTACCTGCTTATATTTCTTTCCAAAGGTGGAAAGTGGAGGTAGGTGTTGGGCTTGCACGTTCTCTGCATGCAGCGACTTGCATGTGTGCTTGAGAGGTTTAGGCTTGCTTTAAACATTCACGTTTCTGCTGAGCAGTAGTGGTAACAGCAGTGGGAATAATTAGTTTAGTTTACAGTGCCATCTAGAATTTCTATGTATTGTCTCCAGTAATACCAACAGGGAAAAAAAAAGATTAAAACTTTCCCTTATGGAGGAAACTATTTCAGTAACAGTGTGCTTTCTCACTTGAAAACTTGTACGTGTTTTGTGCTGTTTAATACTGCTCATCTTTGTATTGAATCTGATTGTTTGTAACAACTATGGCAAATTATTTATCAACTTGATGTGAAAATAGTAAATCCTTTAAATCATGTTTGATAAATACTTCTGTATTCTCAAACTTCAGGGGCATATCTACTATAAAAAGATGAAGCACATAGAATTTGTTTAATGCAGTTGCATGTACGCTTTCTGTGTCTTCTGGTTGTTGACTGAATTTGGAGCTTAATTAATGATAGATATTGAGGGATTTGGTACTGTGAAGTTTATGGAAAGAGATCAAAGCTAACTTGATATATTTTGACAATCGCGGTTTCTAAAATAGGACAGCTCATAATGTTTTGTCATTGCCTTGTGTTTATTTACCATGAGGCAGCCAGGCCTGTGTTTAAGCATAGTTTTACAAAAGCCTCTTTACGTATGAGCAGAGTTATAAAGTAGGGATTTTGAGTTCTAGCAATAGGCATCTGGGGGCTTCCTCCCTGGGGTCAGAGCTGACAGTGGTTTGCTTGTCGTCGTTATTTCCAGATGTTTTCCTGTCAAGTGTTTTATCTCCCAAAATAAACCTTTACCCATACCAGATACCTAATGAGACAAAAGCCATGTCACGTGCAGAGAAAGTTCTGGTTTGATGTAAGATAAATTTTTGTTTGTAAATGTTAGTCTCAAAAAGGCATAAGCCTCTGTCTCCTGCTCAGGAAGGTGTTCCCCTCCTTGTTCTTCCTTTATTGCCTTCCCGCTGACCAAGAACCAGCTCACCATATATTAGGAGGGCATACCAGTGAGTTCCTCCAGTAAGGAGATGAATGAGCAGAGATTTACGTATCAGTTAGTGAAGTAGTACGAAGGGAAATAGTTGAGAAGTCATAATCCGCGCTTCCTCCTTGCAGTGAAAATTCCAGGACAGCTTTTCAGGGAGAGATTTTGGATTTTTGTCGGTTCAGCTGCAGTGGTTGCTGTTGCTTAGCACTGTGCATCTCTACAGTTGTACCTATTGACAAGTCAGTAGGTCGTGTTGCCAAACAAGCTTGCGTTGAGTCAGAGGCCAGACAGTGCCTGCCTTGCCTCGCCTGCTGCTTTGATTTATTTTTTTTATTTTTTTTAACCTGTTTTTAGCTGTTGGCTGGGTTTTTTCCTGGGTCTTGTCATTTACAGTGGTTTGTGTCTCAAAGGTGAACAAACACATTTACTGAAGAGTGTGAGCACTGTCTACAGTAATCGGACGATATTGGAAAGCCTGCATTTTTATTTTTCTGCAACAAGTGATTCTGTTATGTTTGCTATGGGTAGCTTTTACATCTTTATTCACAAAATATACGGCTCCTGGTTTTGTTCCTCCTTCACTGTTTGACATGTTGAGTCAGACTAGAACGATGTCTGACAATCACCAATTTTCACTATTGTACTAAGAGTGAAAGTTTATGAGCAGTTCAGACAATGAAGCGCCTGATGAATCCTTGCTGATCAAGCTGAAAAATAAAATAGAGTAGTTCATCTTCCAAAGGATCGATTATAGATAACTCTGGACCTCATCAGTTCATAATTCTCTCTCTCCTGTTGTCTGAGGGCAGTCCCTGGGATCTCTTAACACTTGCCCTTTCTTCTCCAGTTGCCACTGTGAATTATATAACCTTGAAAAAGCGCAGTTTGAAGACTGAGCTCTTAAATCCACTGTTAATGATGTTGGCCAGCAAGGCAGTACTACTTAATAGTGTAGGAAGTATCTGCAAAGGAGAGAAAGTATGTAAAGAAACAGAAATTGAAGGATTGACAAGGCGAGAAACAAACATTTTAGAGTCCAATTGGAAAAGGAAACTATGTAATAAAAGACGTGTCTATTTTCTGGGTATGGGAAACCTTAGTGTTTGTATTTATTTTAAACTTACTGAAGCTTTGTTTTGAAAAAGCCTTCTAAGCTTGAGAAGCTTTCCAGAAAACTTTCCAGCACATTGTTCTTGGTCAGATCAGTGATCTGATTGTGCTAGTATTAACTTGGGGTGATACTTATTTTTCCTGAATTTCCTTGACTAGCTTCAGAATGAAAGTTCTACAGTAAGGAATGCAGAAGCAGCCTGATTTTTTTTTCTGAAGGTGTTTTAGACCCCATCCTCTTCTAAGGTGTACAGTCAAGGTTCTCACTACAGAGAAAGAAGACATCAAACTCAAAAACGTGTCCTAAGACCTAAAAATTACTCTCCTCTCAGTCAGTGCTAACATTTAATGCCATTGTAAAACCAGAATAAAATACTTCACAGTGGAAAACTGGAGAAAAGATGTAGATTTTCTGTAGGTCATGAGTAGGGTCTGAAAAATCTGCTGCCTGCACAGGTCAAGCTCTGTGTCTCTGTGTGGTGGAGCTAGCCTCCTTTCGGCTTTCCAAACACCACATATGGGAAGAAGTGAGAATATCTGCCTGCTTTCTTGAACATATGTTTTTCTTCTACTCAGATTGCTCCTCAGCAATTTCCCTGTAGAAAAACTTCCTGTATTTTTAAATGTCTCCTGGAGAAGTTGGGGCTTAGTCATAGCTTGGTGGTAAGCTCACCAGTGAAGTATTGTCAGCAGGGACTGGCAATAAGATCATATGAGAGTACAAGCAGTGTGAGCATTTCCAGCCTGCCTGGGTTAGGATCTGTAGACACGACGAATTCATTCACTTTACGTTTTATTTACTTCTTTTCATGGGTGTTCATGTTCATTATATCATCATTAACACTTACGGCAGCTGGTTTCTTAAGAGCAACTTGAAGTAACTTAAATCCCCAGATTCAGTAAACTCTTAACGTTTTTCTCCAGCTTTCTGGAGTGCTAGGTCTCTTGTATGGGAGACGTGGTTTTTCAGATAACTTATTGCTTTCTTAAGCAATAACAACCCAGCTCCTCATATTCCACCATAAAACTGACTGAAGACTGAAATCCTTTCCAGGTAAGAGGATGCCGTGCTTTTCTTGCACGGCTGCTGTTCAACTCTGCTACTGCTGAAGGAACTTACCATGCTGAAGGGACCACAAATGAGCTTGAGTTTCCAAAACTCACTGAGGTGGTGATTTAGTTGACGGGAGTTCCCCTGCATGAGTAAAACCAGCCGCTGAGTAACTGATCTTAGCTCAGCTTTGTACGAGCAGCTGAGGTTTCTTATACTTGAAAATTGGAGGTACTAATTACAGTTTATTTCAGAAGAAACTGCAAATGTCTACCACACAGAAAATTTTATCTACGTTTTTACTAACATGTAAATTTCTATTCAGAATGGAAATAGCTCCTGTAATGCCTTGCTCTGATACAGCCCTACCTACTGGTCTGATTTGTATGCAGTACCGTGTCTGATGTCTTCATTTACGTGCATAAGACTGACATTGCAGCTTGAAAATGACATATACTGTCATATAGTCGGAGAACAGTATGAAAAGTTTTTCAGCCTAACAGTCATTTGAAAGTGAGCGTTTTTTGGTAGCAGTGCCCAAATGTAATGTGAAATCCTGAAATCTCTTTAAGTTGCTTCACCAAACAGAGCTGTCATAATGTTATTTACAATTTCTTTTAATTGTGAACACTGCCAGCAATGATGTTTGTTTATGGCTTAACCCTTGATGGTGCATAAATTTGAGAGGGAGTAGCATCCGAATAGAATTTAATTTTCATTATTTTTTGTAATAAATCATTGTAGTACACTGCCGTAAGTCACATTAATCCATATGAGTCAGCTTGCCAAGGTAAACTAAACTAACCACGTGCTTGCTTTTGTTGCTTCGTAGTGTATGCAAAAAAGTGGATGTGTGTAACACTTAACCTCGTTTCTTCATCCATTAAAACTCTCTTTTGATTTGATTTGATGACTGACAAGTGAAGAGGTTAACCCCAGGGGTAGTAACAGCTGTGGAGGCTCAGAGTGGCTATCTCCTTTTCAAAATAGATAACTCAGTGCTAGAAACTTGAAAACAACCCAAAAATAGCTCATGCAGTAGAAATACAGTACTTAGTAAACATTATAAATATTCTATTACATCTTCTTGTATGTGGCATGTTACTTCAGAGGCTGCTTTTAATTGGAAATAAGAAAATGAAGGACATATCTATCATTCTACAGTTGGTTTACAGAATTTAAAACTTTTTTTTTTCATTTTATTAGATCCTTCTCTCTTCCCACCTTTCTGCTCTGAATTTTGTGGACAAGGAACGTTCTTCAAATGAGTTGAATATTTAAAATCTTAGTCTAAAGACTTATCAGATGTCAAGCATAGGGAATATAATAAATTCAGTAAGAATACTGACAGTGATTGTTTATCCCTATCCCCAGAACTTCAACAGCTGGAATTTCTAATACCGCTTTCGAAGGCTTATGTTCCTGCTAGTAAGATTAAGTTGATGGTATTTTCTCTGAGGATGTTGTAATATCTGTGGTGTTGGTTTGCAGGAAATAAATACAAGTGTTTAATGATGATAACTTGCAGGAAAAACACCACACTGATGTAATGAGAAAATTCCCCTGCCTACTGTCTATTCCTGGATTCTGAAAGAAGACATTTATTCATACTATTGCTACCAGTCAAAGAGGATAAAATAGTTACAGAACTACAGTTACCCTCTAGTTTTTCCACACGTAAAACTCTGAGCAGCCTTTTCTAAATGTCTCCTATTTTTCCTGTGCCTTCATATTAAATTTGTATTCATTCACACTGGTAATACACCAGCATCTGTCGTTACTCTCTTGTCTTTGAGCCATTGTGTTCACGCAAGCTTGAAGTGAGGCTGTCTAGTTAGTTTTTCACTTCTTATGTACTTTTCTCTGTGTACATCAAAAGTTCTGAAAAGATTTTGGGGGTTTAATATGAAGAAGGAAAGGCACAAGACAACTTGGTAAAGATCAGTTCCTTCTCTTGTAGGTGACATGCTTGACAGTGTCGCCTTCACTGTCTGGTATTTAAATTCCTGATTTTTAAAGAATATTCAAATATGATTGGAGATGTGGTATTTTAACGGACAAAATTCATTATTTCAGCTAAATTATTTCATTTTTTTAATCTTGCTATACTATGCAAAAAAAAAATTACAGCTTTTCATGTCTTAAGTCTAATTCATCTCATTCAACAAAAATACTGCTGTCCTTGTTGGTATAATTTGTACTTCAAATTATTTAAGAATAAATAAAATGCTTATGTCTTAACTAATCAACACAGCTTGGTTACCTGTAGTGAAAATAATCTTTTCAGGCTAGTAATGTTTTAAGAGTTACTTCTTCAGCTTACCTAACTTTAAAACTCTTGTTGAGTATTGGAAATAGAATTGTTTGATAAATGGAATTGCAGGCTGAGGAAGAAAAGCCTCAAACCAAATACAAAATGATATATCACCAGCTATTTCTAAACAGCTGTTAGGAAATTAGTAATGGAAAGTTTTGTTGCAGTGGGTGTGCAAAGAGCTACACCCACATTCCTGAGTGATAAAAATGCAAATAAACATCCCAGACCCTACATGCTGTAAGCCGTACTTTAAACATCACTGATCAAACTGTGCTATATTGAGCTGCACCATACTGATTTAGCAGGGATTACAGTTGTTTTATTTTTATATTAATATCTTAAGTAAAAGTTCCCTGACACCTTAAATAAAAAAAAAAAATAATAATTTTGGGAATAGAGGTAGCTAGCTAACAGCGCACAGCAGTGATTCCTTATCTCTTGGTTGAGTAGAATACCTCCCTATATTCTCTTATGTAATGTACAGCTTCACGGAATTTCTGAAAAAATGTTATTTCTTTTGCAAGCTCGGTTCCCAGCACCGTCTCCCTTTTTGCCACATCTCCCTACACCGTGCTTGGCTTGGAAATGGTTGTGTCCTCCAGAAGTGGACGCTTAGTTGCTATTTGTTATGCCAAACGTAGGTGACTACAACACCCTGTAAGCCCCCGTAGCATTGCACCTTGTTTAGTGTGAGTTAGCAATGTAGTAAGAAAAATGTTAAGGCATATGTGCAAAAGCAACTTAACTGCTGCCTAAAGCAGGCATTCAAAGTCAGGCCTTCCAAGTTAAATCCTTTTTGCTGGTTTAAGGGTAGGCAGGAGTATTTTATGATGCAGCCATTCTGGTTTGCTCATAATGCAGTATTTGCCTGTCTTCCTGGGCTACAGCAGAAGTCTTACGGCTCAAGGCTTCTAAAAATCATAATCACCTCTAAAAATACTGCATGCTGTCATATGCAGTAGTGGTCCAGGCAGTCTATTTTTTTTTAATTTAGAGGGATTTTAGTGCTTTACATACAACTGAGAACACAGAGCACAGCTCTATAAGGAGAACGAGATGAAGCAACATATTCAGTTCTAGCCTTTCATATGAAAATAAGCTAGCCAATTTGGAACAATTTATTTAATCTTTCTTGTAATTGATTGCTCTTGGTGAGGAGAAAATCCTATTTAACTCGATCAGTCATTAATTTAAAATCTTGCAGCTTTTTGGAGGGCACTTTTTCATATTAAGTGTTATGACTGCTTTAACTCATTCCAATTCATGTATTGGGAGACTTTATTTGTATGGATACTGCAAGTTAAATAATTGGATTCTTGCAGTGCTGTGAGACTGTAAAACATAGATCAACAGAATAGCTGTTAAGTAGGACCTGCTTTTGTGTTCTTAATTGTAATTAAGTCATCTGCCTGGTTCCTCCAGAAAACCATGAAAAATACAGAAATTAAATGATATTTCATTGTCTGTTTAAAAAATTTTTTTAAGAAGTCCGTGTGAACTACTTTATAGCTTTGTATTCACATTCGCCTCTTCCATTTTATCCACCAGTGTCTAAAGCTAGTGTTTTGCTTCTTTTTTGTTTCTTTATTTTGTTGCTTTTGTTTGAATGTATTATTGTGTTTATATGGAACTGGTCAAAGAACCGTTACTGTATTTTATGTTTGTATCTACATTTTATTTTGCATGCTTAACGTGGCTTTGCCTGGATATTCTTTTTGGTAAGTTCAGAATTTAAAAGCATAATGTTTTTCTGTAGTAAAGTTCATAACCTGCCACCTTCTTTTCTCCCACCTCAAGTAACGTTGTTATTTTTTTTTGTCATACTGATTTGTGCTCATGTACTGTTCTGCTTTTTCTAATTACACATATGATAACACTGTTTTCCTAACTACCCATTTTCATCTCTAGCCGAGCTAAACAATATGACTTCGGTGCTAATGTGTACTAATTTGACTTTTTACCTTCAAAATATAGTTGGCAGCTGTTAAAATGATCCGTTCTGAGAACTGTGTGTAACTGAGACACACAGAACCTCAGTCTTAGAAAAACATGTTAAGGCTTCTTTGCGTAGCCTGGTGGTTGCTCTGCGCTTCACAGGTATTATTTTTTTTAGCAGTCTTCTCGAGATCTTCTAAGAACATTGTGCATGTCTGTGTTTCTCTTTTAGCAACAGCTTGCCCAGCTCCAGAAAGAAAAATCAGAAATTCTGAAGAACCTGGCATTATACTACTTCACGTTTGTTGATGTTATGGAATTTAAGGTAAGGTATTACAAATATGTCAGTTTTTCTGTCACTTTGTCTCTAACACTATATAATAGCTGAACTTGTAGCCCTATTCTTCCTCAAAAAAAATTGACTTTTTAAACTGAACTTATTCCCTTTTTTTTTTTCAAGGATCATGTTTGTGAGCTGCTGAACACTATTGATGTTTGCCAAGTCTTCTTTGATATTGTAAGTTTCTCTGTT
>JAVSBS010024879.1:31554-48572 GCA_033124195.1 Coracias cyanogaster | reverse complement strand
AAGTCTTCTTTTATATTGTAAGTTTCTCTGTTTAAACTTTCAAATGCTGTTTAAACACATTTCTGATCAGAGTCCCATGTGGAGAATTAGAAGGACTGCTTATGTTAGCCCAAGAAACATGACAGCTGGAGTTAAAATGCAAGAGAAACAAAAACGCTGTAATCCTGAGATTTCCAACTGCTATAATAGCTTGAAATCAGAAGACAGACCATTTTCAACAGGCTGTTACCACACATACAACTCTGTGATTCTTGCTTTATTGCATCTGCAAGTGAATTCTTGGTATTTACTGTTATCTGTATGCTTAAGCCATGTAATGCTAACAAGACAGGAATGTTACTGGTGTCTATCTAAGCAATGAGAGGAGGTCGCTGCTGGTGTTGGCTAAAAATACAAAAGCAGCTAAAAGCATGATATAAAAAAACCCAACCCGCTGCTAAACCCCAAAACCACAACCAAACACTGGAAAACCCCAAACACCTTTTCAGTTTTCAGTTTCACTTTTCTTTTTCTTAGTGTTCATAATGTCACTTGCTAGATATAGTCGTAATTCTGAATTTGACTCACTTAGGCTCATAATATAGGAGCAGGTACGATTTTACTTGACCAATGGGATATGTGCTGGATTTCTGTGTTACAGAGTCTTACTAAGATATCATCCATAGGCAAGGCACTTGACTGCTTAGCAACATCCATGAAAAATTTTCGCAGTAACCTGCGATACTTAAGTCTGGAAAGATTTATTTGCGTGCTTGCATTTATGAACGCAAACAGTTCTGGGGATTTGAGTGAGTAAATTAAGATTGTACAAAATCTATATGCAACCAGAACAAAAACTTTGAGGTAGCCCACTCTGTTTTTAAAAAATGCAGAAAATTAGTGGAAAGGTAAAGAAAAAGTTTCATCTTTGTTTTAGAATGGTAACTTACTGTTTGGGGTTTTTTTTCTCTAGACTGTAAACTTTGATTTAACAAAGAACTACCTAGATTTGATTATAACCTACACAACTCTGATGATACTCCTGTCTCGAATTGAAGAAAGGAAGGCTATCATTGGATTGTATAACTATGCCCATGAAATGACCCATGGAGCCAGGTAAAAATCTGTTGTCTAAGAAATGTGTAATAATAAGAATACTAGTAACAGCTACACCTAAGTGAATTGTTTGTTGTTGCTTTTAGTGACAGAGAATATCCACGCCTTGGCCAGATGATTGTGGATTATGAAAATCCTTTAAAGAAAATGATGGAGGAATTTGTACCTCACAGTAAAGTATGTAACTACTTCTCACAGGCACACAGTAACCTTAATTGAGATGAAAAAGTAAATATGCAAGAGTTTGTTCTGTCAAAGGCCGTTAGGTGTAAACTTTACAGGTGATTTTACTTATAATGGATGTCTGGGGCTGAGGATTGATAGCCTCTTAAATAACAAAATGTATAGAAATACAGTGATGTGAAGACCCATTGGTAAGGTTCCGTTGTATTCACTAAGGATTAGAAATCGATTACAAGTCAGTTGTGGATCATCTGAGAGAGATTCCTAATGTTTCTGTGAAACCAGGTTTTTGCTGGTTTACCATCCTAGATGAATGTATTCTTCTATTTTGTAACCTGAGGGTTTTTCCTTTGGATTGTCCTTAAACTGGGGGTGCTGGAGATCACCACTGCCTCTTTAATACAAGCTTTTGAGTATAGGAGCTGACCTTATTTCCTCTGCTCTGTTGACTTCACTGAGTTAAATGAACCCAATTCCTGTAGCCTTTTTCGTGCAGATGTTTTCAAGATTGCATTCTTACGCTGCTGGTTGTGCTGCAGTTTTGTGATGATTTATCTAGGCTGTATTTTTCTATGAGAATACCTTGGAAAAGTGACAGAAGCTTCGCCAAAGTCAATGTATATCCTGTTAATCACTTCCTGTTTGGCCTCTAGACTTGCTACTTTGTCAAAGGAAACTACATTGATTTGATCAGTACTGACTGACTGTTATTTATAAGGATGTTCTTTTCTACCTGCTTGCAAACCAACAAACAACTTTTTTTTGAGTCTTTGTCAGGAGTTTAAGTTAAATACTAAGTCGTTGCCTGAAGTTTTAAAGCTTAGGGATTCTTTTTTTTCCTGTTTTGAAGTCTAGGTACTGATTGTGTTTCACTTCTCTAGTCTTCTTGAGATTTTTCCTGATTTCTTTAAATTTTTTAAGATAGTCACTAGAAGCTCAGATTTTTCCAGCTACTTCTCTAAGTGCTCTGAAGTGAAATAGTTTTGAATACTTCTCATTTGTCTAAATAATTTGTAATGTTATTTTTGTTACACTTTTCTTGTAATGTTATTTTTGTTACATTTTTCTTGTGCACATTTTAGCAAAGATGCTTCACTTTTCAGCATTATCTTTGTTAGTGCCTCTTCTATTTAACCATGTGCCAATCCTTTCCCTTGAAATGTTCTTTAAAGCCATTTTTCAGTTTGACTTTTTGCTTTTTTGCTTATTCTGTGCTAGAGGTATAAATCGGGGTCAGGGATCCCTTCAGGCACTGTGCTATAGGAACACATACTTAGGTTGCACTCAACAATTAAGTTGTCCTTTCATCATGTCACTACTTGCAGTAAATCTGACAGTTGTTTAGTCCTTTAACTTCAGCGGATTAATTTTTTTTTTGCCTGAGTGACCATCTCTGCTCCCTAAGGACTCATACAAGTACCAGTACTGATGCAAAAGACAAGGAAAAGATGTAGTTACTAGATAAGCTTAATCTGCTATGGAGATGCTCCTGTAGACCGCATGTGCTCCAAAGAATTATAATTTGCTAGCAAAGAGGGAAGGACGTACTAAATGAAGTGGCAGAGAAGGGAATAACACAATAATTGGGATGGTGAAATAATGAGCAACTTTGGGTTGTACATGACAGATTTATTGTTCTTTTTTTTAATGCCTCTGCTTCTGAACTCTTTTATAACTTAATTAGGAAAAAAAAAAACCACTCCCACTTCTCTTCATCCTTCCTTTAGCCTGGAATATGCTTTTATATGTGAAATAAACTAGATGCAAGGAATCGCAAGTTTAATTTCAGAACGAGTTCACTAAAATGTTTTAATTATTGTTAGTTATAATGCTGAGAAAACAGCACTACTGATGAAGTATTAGCGTCTCTTATGCTCAGAGTATGGCAGTGTCGATAGGCAGCTCACAAAATGAGGTGTTTATCCAAGACTGAGCCTTGAGGACATCTTCAAATTAATAATTGGTCTCCTTTTTAGTCCCTTTCAGATGCTCTGATTTCACTCCAGATGGTCTATCCTCGAAGAAATCTCTCAGCTGACCAGTGGAGAAACGCACAACTACTGAGCCTCATCAGTGCCCCCAGTACAATGCTTAATCCTGCACAGTCTGACACAGTATGGCCTTTTCGTTTGTGTTACATGATAAAGCTAAGGTTTTCTGTAAAATCATGTGGGAGTGTTTCATTTTCTGTTTACCTTTATGTGGCTTTTAATCAGAGAAGTCAATAGACTGAGCGGGAGAGCTGAATAATTTAGTACAAGGGAAAAGTTTTGTTGCACTAACTAAAACTTCTGTGGCATTAGCTCATACCTTCATTTCCAGTATTTGATAATCAAAAGATGGAGAGCAATATTAACTTCCACGGTGTAGAAGGAAGGCATTCTGTATGCTATCTCTGGTGTTCGTATGTGAAAATCTGGCTGAAAATCAGAACTGATACGTCCTTTAAAATTTTTACCGTTTGCATTTGCTGCCACTCAGTTGTGATATGAATGGTCATCTTTCTGAAACAAACTGCAGCATTAACAGCTGTCAGGTTGTGACCGGTATACATCAAAAGCCTTTTATTCTTAAATATTCTCAAATACAATGTTTGAAACTAAACGTTTGGCAAAATCTGTTCAGTGTTTTGTTCAAGGTATTGGAGGGTGTGGAAGCTTATGTGATGTTCAAATCCTGTTAGTAATCAGCAGGAATGTTGTTCATCAGCATTTAAGGCTTTTTGTCCCTTTTTTTCTAAAAAGTACGTCTTATGAAATGTATTGTCTTGTTTGTATAATCGGTTTGCTACAAATTACTGTTTTTTCAACAGATGCCATGTGAATACCTCTCTCTGGATGCAATGGAAAAATGGATCATTTGTGAGTAAAATATTCTGAAACAGCTCATGATTGTATTAAAACTAGTGAAATTTAAAAGCCTGGTTGCTCTTCTGTACTGTACAAAAGCTGTTGTATTCAAATTAGATTCTAGAGAACTTGATGAAATCTCATTTGTATGTATCATGCTTTCACATGCAGTGAAATTAGAATTCAGCATATGCTGCTGGAATGGAGTTTGTCCTCAGTTTATTCCAGACTGACTTACAGCGAGGGCTTTAGTAATTCTAGGGAAAGTAGTATCAGCATTAAGTAATTCATGTTACAAGAATATTTTAAAAATACTTCCACTAGGACAGGGGTATTTAAAAGCATGTTCTCTATTAAACAATCTATTAATGAAATCTTTACAAGAAAATGCATCATAATCTCACTGGTCTCTTACTGTCTCTGTGCATCTGGTTTGTGGCATGCATCAATGTGAACTTCTGAAGTCGGATTTATTTTGTGCCATGGAATCCTAAATAGTGACACTACTGCTTTGAACCTTTGGAAACTTGCACTTCAAAGCAGCTCTTGCTTGGCTCTGTTTCGAGATGAGGTATTCCATATTCACAAAGCTGCAGAAGACTTGTTTGTAAACATACGAGGGTAAGTTTTCCTTCTTTTTCTCCTTTCAGAACCTCTGTTAAACACATCATTTCCTGAAGAGCTGTTTTGAAAATGTTAATTCTATTGCATAGAAGCTGTGCTGAAGGACAGTCAGTACACAAACATTTTTGCTTAGTATCTCAGCTGGTTTTTAATGCATAACTTTCAGGTGCCGGATTGCGTAACCATCGTGCTTTTTTTAACTCCCTTCTGAAAAAGTCTGGTGAATCAGTGTCTGAAATGGCAAAAGTTAAAATTAATGATCTCGCCCACAAATCTTAATCTTGTGAAGAGAAGTGATGTCATGAATGTAGAGTTTGCTTCAAAAATAGCATCTGTCTGCCACTGTTTCTGCAATGTACAGTGTGAAAAGTCATACTCATCAGTTGAGACGTCTATCAGTGAACACCAGGCGCACTTCAGTAGAGCGTATTTTTAGTTTGAGTATCCAGTTTTGGCATTTAGCTCTGATCAGAGAAATAAGTCTTGCATGAGCTTTTTGCTGTGACATCACAGCTCCTCTCAAGTCCTGCTCAGCTCTTGCTAAATTGTGCTACTGATACTTTTTCCTATACTGGATTTTTTTTTTTTAACTTGCAGCTACAACAAGCGCATTAATGACATCAGAGAGTGCAAAGAAGCCGCAGTTTCACATGCGTAAGTGACTTTTTAAAGTTTTCCTGACAAATTTTAGCGTTGACTTTCTTAACAAAGTTACAAAGAATATATAAACAGGATTTGTTCGTTGCTGAATTAGTTAAGTGTATTCAACAGAGATCCCATACAGATTGTTCTTTTAAACCTGGATTTGCTTAATGCCATTGTTGATTTAACTTCCCAAATTTTAGATTATTTTTCAGATTATTAGGATGGAAGCATTTAGTTTATAATTCAGTTTATTTTGTCAAATTAATGTGAATGCAAATTAAGGAGAAATGTTTTAGCAGCATCAGACACGCATCACAGAGGAGAGGCAGAGAACTTGGGCTATAAATTTGGCCAATATACAGTGTTGGTGATGCCGATTTTAATTGAACCACATCCTTTGAAATACTGGACTTTTCAAGTTGTTATGGTATGAGGTGCCTATGCTTGGGCTTAAATGTTTGGAAAAATCCAATGTCCTGTGGTTAGCACAGTGGCTGATGTCTCAGTTTGTTCTTTTGATGCAGCGGTTCAATGCATAGAGAAAGACGCAAGTTTTTACGTTCTGCACTCAAAGAACTGGCAACTGTCCTATCTGATCAGCCAGGCCTGCTGGGTCCCAAGGTAATTATGGTTCTGATGTTCCACATTTTTGCAATCTGGGAGTGTGTTTCTCAGTGATAATACAGCATTTAGTTTGCTTGCGGAGGGGGGAACCACATGTTTCGCTGAGAGAAAACCTGCTTAGGCTTTAAGATTCTTTAGTTTTAGATACTAGGTGCCTCTTAGTGTGCACAGGTCATCCAACAGCTGTATATATCTTTAAGCCTGTGAACAATTTTTCTTTTTCAGGCACTTTTTGTATTTATGGCATTATCCTTTGCTCGCGATGAAATTATTTGGCTTCTTCGTCATGCAGATAATATGCCAAAGAAGAGCGCAGATGATTTCATAGATAAGTATGTTCATTTTTAGTGTGATACCTTTAAATATTTATGAGAATTTCAGAGACATAAAGAGAAGGTGAATGTGAGAAATGGGATTACAAGATCTTACGAACATGGATAGGTACAAGGTCACTAGTTGTCTTTGAATTGTTCTTGAGATTATCGAACACAAGATTGAACTGAAAGTCCGTGCGTTGACTGCAGGAGTTTAAACAAGTGACAATCACAAGCTGCAGTAGGAAGACCTTGGGGTTTCTCCACTGGATTTAGGTGCTAGGGAGGTCTCAGAGCAGCTCTGAAACAACCTGTACAAGTATCTAACCATCCTTATGGTTTAAAAAAAGGAAACAGAAAAGCAGTTATTACAGTTGTATTTTTCACATCTAACCGCTTCTTGGGGAAGGCATTTTTTTCAAATTGAGCGTTAAAAAAAGGCTTCTTGCTCAAAAAAATAAGAGAATAGTTATACAAACCTTTGAGGATTATCGTGATGGTATCCTTCTAATTTATCTCCTCTTGAGTGGATTTTACCTTGCAGAGAAAATTGCCTGTGTAAACTCATTTTACAATGTGAACAAATGTATTTGTACAGAAATTACTGCCTGATAATAGTTTTAAAAGCAAGATATAGGAGGAAATCCCCTTGAGAAGGAGGATTGGTTAATTAAAATTGCTTTTAATGTTTTGGGTGTTTCTTATTTGTAAGCTTTTCCCTGTCTCCTTGCCTAGACACATAGCCGAGCTGATCTTCTACATGGAGGAGCTCAGAGCACACGTGCGAAAATACGGACCGGTGATGCAGAGATACTATGTGCAGTATCTCTCTGGCTTTGATGCCGTGGTCTTGAATGAACTTGTTCAGGTATGGCAAGAGTGTGGTTTGGGGTTCTGAAATGCACACTTTTAAAAGGGCTTTTTGTCCCAAATGACCGTATGAAACACATTCCGGTTTGTGGATCTTGATGGACATTACGGAATATGGCAAATTACTGTGTAATTCTGGGATTTAGAAACTTTTTAGCCTGACAGAGAAGTGTTGGGCTTTCTGAACTGGTTTGGTTTCATCTAGCGAACACTAGATGGAGCCCAAATTTTGTAGCTAGGTCAGCTGCTCGAACTTGACTCGGGTTGTGCTGTAAGCTTCTCTGTTGTGTTCCAAAATAAATTCTACACTTAAGCATTACATCAGTTACCAGAAGATGGAACTCATGTGCTCTAATGTTCATTTAAACAAACTATTGAAACAATTTAAATACCAGTTTGTGTCACTGTTTAAATTACTAAATCTAACTGAATCCTTGGGTTTACTTGCAATCCCAGAATAAGTGTTAAGGGCTTTTTTGTTTGTAACTCTACATAGTTATATGTTACCAGATTCTTTTAAACTGACAGAATTAAACATTTTTTATGTTTGTCATCAATTACTGGGAAATTATTTCCTAGATTTAGTGAATGACTTCTGAGGGCTGTGCAAGTGGCACAAGTGTTCTGTGTTTAGATGGGATACTCCTTAGGATCAAACTGAAATGAGGAACAAAAAAATGGGCTTGAATTTTACTTGCAATTAATTCCCAACAGATATCAAGCACAAGACTAGACAAATGATTGCATAACAATTTGCATTTTTTCAGCCTTTGGGGTAAAACATCAGTCACAGCTTTGCAGCTATGGAAACTTAGCTTTCAGCTGCAGAGAAACTTCTGTATTGTATTATTTAATAGAAATATGGTCTTATCAGTTGCTGAAACTGCTTTTTCATGAACTGTTACATGTTGTAAAATATGAAAACTTGATAGCCCATCTTTCAGGTGTTATCAATCATTGGGAGTCAATGGCAGTAAAAAACTGCTGAGAGAGGGTTTTGTGGGAAGCAAAGCGATGCTGATGTGGGCTCCATTACATCCTGTCGTGCCTCTGTTTCCTTCGCAGACAGATCAGGTGCCCGTAGAGGTCAGAAAAATGTTCAGTGTCGGATGTATACGAGGAAAATATTTGGTGTCCATTTTGTGAATGACTACAGCGTGAAGCTGCGTGGGCACATGTACTGACAGATTTTTCCGTTTAGAGCAGGTGTTAGACTGGAAGCAAGCTTTTCTTGGTATTTGTCATCACCCAATGAATTTAAAAGTGAAAGCTGTTTAATAGCACTATTGGAAATATTCCATCGATTTAAGTTACCTTGTGTGAATTTCTGTACACTTCAGAGTGTAGCTGATAATTGGGGCACGTGTGTTGACACCGTTCCATGAACTGTTTGAAATAATAGCAGCAACTTTTATTTTAGAATCTTTCAGTGTGCCCAGAGGATGAATCAATCATCATGTCCTCCTTTGTAAACACAATGACTTCACTAAGCGTGAAACAAGGTAAGTTTAAATGAACTGGGGAAAATGGTACCAGACTGGAAGATTCCTCTGGAAAACTTCATCGCTTTTTGTTTTATGCAATCAGTAGAAGCAGATAACTTGCGTAAAGCGAGTCTGTTCCCCTCTTTCTCTCCTGTTATGATACCTACTTCTTCTTGGGTGTCCCTTTGCCAGGCAGCCCTATACAGATAGAACTCTTGAAGAATGATGTGGGGAAGCAATGCTAATTTTTAGTTTAGAAAGTGTACTACACATTTTCATCTAGACATTTTAATTCCTATTGGCTGTGCTGGACTGAAATTCTTATCTAAGCATGAGGTTCAGTACCCAAGTAATTTTTGAGTACTTCAGGGTTTTTTACAAGTTCTGAAAGAGTATGTCTGAATTTGTAGTTGTTTTCCTCAAGGTTTTATCTTCTGTATTTTTCCCTGATGCAGTTGAAGATGGAGAGGTATTTGACTTCAGAGGAATGAGATTAGATTGGTTTAGATTGCAGGTAAGTTGATGTAAATATGTGATGCTTTACTAACTTAAAACCAAAATATTTAATAAATTACTGCTCTGCTAGCTTACTCTTGTGCTGCAAGTGGACAACAAGCTATCTAAGAAAAACTCTTTTTAAAGTCAAATCCTGAAGCAGCTCATTTGCTATATTTTGATGTAACTTTGTCTGCATTGCATACTTTTTGCAAATCATTCTTTAGGGTGTTTATAACAGTTCAGAAATAGAATGCAGTGAGGGTGAGCAGTTTGCTGGCAGCTGTGCAGCGCACGAGGCGTGATTCAGCCTCCCCAGGCGAGGGAAGGTAGAGGAGAAAAAATCAATGTTCAGGGAGATCTCTCCTGTGCTTCACAATAACAGTATCTTCAGTTCGCTTAAAGGGGGGAGTACTGTTTAGACTGTAAATCGTCTCAAGATTTTATATTTATATATATTAATATATATTTATATTTCATGTTATATTTTTATTTTCAAAAATACACATTCCTCTTGCTTTCCCAAACCTGATTGTTAAAGTGGGGGCTTACAGGTGCGCAGTTGTGTTTTGTCAATACGCTTGTTCTACATCTTATCTGTGAGTTGTTGTTGTGTTCAAATGATGTTTGGAGACGTCATTGAAGTGCAGTTTGCGTTGTTTAAGCTGTAATGGAAAGATAAAATAGTCTGTCTGCAGTCTTTAAGTATACAGGTGTCCTATGCATAGAATAATCAGCATTTAACATTTGTTTTGGGCAATAGCAATGGAATATTGCAAACAAGCAGCTGTAGATGTAATATAAAGTTTTTCTTGTGTCTCTCCAGGCCTACACCAGTGTTTCTAAAGCTTCGCTTGGTCTTGCAGACCACAGAGAACTGGGAAAAATGATGAACACAATCATTTTCCACACAAAAATGGTAGACTCTTTGGTGGAGATGTTGGTTGAAACATCAGATCTTTCTATATTTTGGTATGTTACTAACATGACTGTAGGAGCTTTTTATTGTTTGTTGCTTGGTTTGTTCTTGCAAGTGTAGTTTTTAAACAGCAAACTTTGTAGGAAGACAGGCCAGTGGGAGAATCAATTAGAATTTCTGGTTTCCATCAAAATCAGTTTGAGAAAGGTATTTCTGAAGGTCTGTCAAATAGATGCTTCAGGCAGTCATATAATTGATCTGGGGTCCTTTGTGGGTTAATTCTTAATACTTTGTTGCAAAAGGTGCAAGTTTTTGCAGTGCCTATCTGGCAAACATGAGAATAAACACGCTTATAATAACAGAAAGATGCAAATAAAATACCTAAGAAGTGAGTGCAGAAAGCAAACTTCTTTGAAAGCATGATGCAGTTTTTGGCCTAACGACAAATCTGACACTAATAGTATGTTTTGTTGGTGTGAAGTAAACTTTATTTGCAGCAAAATTATGTATCTCATTTAAATGTCTATTTCTGATCAGTTTTTATAGTCGTGCTTTTGAGAAGATGTTTCAGCAGTGTTTGGAGCTCCCCTCTCAGTCAAGATACTCAATTGCATTCCCACTGCTTTGTACTCATTTTATGAGCTGTACCCATGAACTATGCCCAGAAGAGGTAATTTTTAAATATATTATCTTATTTTCATCTCTCGTTAGAAGTAGAGAGGACCAGAGCTGAAGGCTGCAAGAAGGTGTTTGTTATGGCAGTATAAGATTTGAGGGATGAGAGTGATAAAAAGGGAAGTAAAATGAGTAGATCCTTAGAGATCTCAAAATCCTTTTCTGAAGTGAATAAGCATTATTATCTTTGCTTTAAAGGGAGTTTAAGATAAAGGTTAGATGACTCTTCTGGGGTCATTCAGGCTTAGATGCTCATTAATCTTACATGCCTATTTAAACTCACAAGCAACAGTTTTTCATTCAAATGGTTTTTAAACTCATAGCTAGAAAAAGGAAATAGGAAGCTGGGGGTTCTGTATGGCTTGGTATAAATAGTTTTTCTTCAGTAAGATTTAGAAAAAAAAAAACCGAACCCCTAAGTGATGCGCAGTATAATGCAAGCATTCGTTTTGGTAAGCACCGGGTAATGCAAGCCCTCTCGGTTAGAATTAGAAACAAAAAAATGCAGAGTTTTGCTTCGAGAAATAGACCCTTTGTTCAAGGAAGTAGTTTGACTCTGAGGAAATTCTTTCTATTTTTGTTGTAATGAAACAGATCCCTTAATACATTTCCTGTATGTGCATTGACTTTAGAATTGCTCCAGAGGGTGACTTGGCCAATTTTGCGTAGTGCTCGTGAAAGTATGTTTTCATTCGTAACAGTGCTCATCTGAAACTAATAGATGAATAAGATCTACTGTAACATGCACGATGTGGGGGTTTTTTGTAAACATGAAATCCTCTTCTTCTAACCTTCATTTCAATATATATCTATATCATTATTTTCCCTGTATACTTTGCTTTAAACAGCCGCGAACTCTTATTTATACTAGACAACCACTAAAGGGTTTCCAGGAAAGCTTCCCCTCAGGACAAGAGATGTCTTTCAGAACAATTATAGTAACAGTAAGGAATTGGTAGCCAAAGTCTGCTGTACACTAGTTACTGTGAATTCAGCTGCAGCAAGCACATTTTGCCACAGCCACCAGAACTTTGAATTCAATATCTGAATTGTATGACCTGCTAACTATTATCATTTTGGAAAACTAATCTTCGCTGTACCGTGTACAATGTGTGGCTGTTAGCAAGTAAACATTAGGCGTGAAAGAAGGATTTCAGTGAGACAGAGGCTGTGCTTGTGCAGATCCGGTGACAAAGGAGCTGAATACAGAAATTAATGTAGCAGGGCTTCATGACTGATTTTTTTTTTTTTTCAGTGGTATGAATAACACTGTGCTTCCTCTATAGCTTGAGTTGCATGCTCTTTCTCCTAGATTTAATACTGGCAGAAGTCAATGAAGAGGCGATTCACAGAAATCTGAGTATTAGACACATTAAAGTAGATTCATTCCAAAAATTAAGCATGAGAACCTAAGTTTTAAAATCTGTTTTGCCTCCGTTTACAGATAATGTTTTGCTAAATACAGTAAGCAAAATATTTTTAATGACAATAGGCCATGTCAGTGACTTTGAAAATTTCGTGCTTCAAGTTGCTTCCAAAAAACAAAAAATCATAATCCTGAAGCTGAGATTACCGAGGACTAATTAATTTATTATTTCTCTTACCCTAGTTATATGAACTGTTACCTGCAGTACAGTGTGTCTGTTGTGTGAATCTTGCAGGATTAATGGGAAACTGAAAATCCAACTTGCTTTATTTCCCCTTTAACAGCGGCATCATATTGGAGATCGTAGTCTTTCCTTGTGTAACATGTTCTTGGATGAAATGGCTAAGCAAGCTCGAAATCTTATCACAGACATTTGCACAGAACAGTGTACGCTGAGTGATCAGGTAAGGGTGGTTGTGTCTATTTTAATTCTCCTTTGAGATTTTTCTCTGTTCAACTTTCTGAATTCTTACGAATCTATTTCCTGTTCGCTTTTTTCTCCATTTTGGGGAAGTCTTCTGTTTAGAAAATGGAAGGTGATTTGAGGGACACTTTTGAATATTAGAATTGTGTAGTTAGTAGTCAAAGGAAGAATGTGTTACTTGTGTGGTGAAGTCTCCACCTGGGCTGTAAGCTTATTTTGTATCTCATGGCTGCTAAAAAGTTGGATTTTAACTTGGAGAGGATTTTTTTTTTTTTTTTTTTTTTACTAGTTGCTGCCAAAGCATTGTGCCAAAACCATCAGTCAAGCAGTGAACAAAAAGTCAAAAAAACAGACTGGAAAGAAAGGAGAACCTGAAAGGGAGAAACCAGGAGTGGAAAGCATGAGGAAAAACAGATTGGTTGTGACAAAGTAAGCTGCCTCTTCTGTTCCTTTCACCTTGAATCCCAAGTCAAAACATGTGTGGTTTACATATGGAATGTTTCTTTCTTTGTTTATTTAAGTTTAATTGGCTGCAAATACAACGACTTCGTAGTTTGTGAGCATATGATGCTTCTGTAGCTTTTCTAGAGACTGAATTCTATTACGTAGAGCAATAGGAATGTCTCTTGAGCTGACCCCTGGGCCATTTCCTTTCCTGAGCAGAACGGATCCCCATGCTGTAGTAGCTTTCCTGTATAGTTGTATTAATTGTTGTGGAAGTGGGAGCCCAAGGAGTGGGCGGCATGTTCAGTTCTGCCTTAACACGGTTAACTAGGTGAGGTACAGGCTGGGCTGGGACTTCTTGCTGCCAAAAGGTGTTTGCTGCCTTCAGCTGCTGGGATGGAGCTGGGGCTCTGGTGCCTGTACCAGCTGGGGAGGGTTTCTTTGTTAGTGACTGTAGAAAAATTGAAAACATCAGAAAATCAATAACCAAGAAAAAAATGACCTGAAAGGGATAAGAGGAAAGATGAATAAATACACTTTTGGGTATATGAGATGATAGGTGAGAAAGAGGTAGAAGATAATGGTTAGGACAGATCAGAGGACAAGATGGAAGTGATAAAAGTACAAAGAGAAAGGAAGCTAAGAAAAGGACACAAATGTTTAGTGGTGTGGCTGGGAGCACCTAAGCACTCACCACTGAAAGGGAGGTGGTGCTGCTACAGTTGCAACAACCAAGTGTCAGAGAACTGTCAAATTTAGAGAAGTTGAGGGAAAAGAACTTACTTGTAGCTTAAGATTCACCCCTCCAATGTTTTAGGTTTTTAATGATGGCCAGTAGAACCTTAAACTGTTCTTTTGAGGAAAAAAATACATATTCATATATGTCTATATAAAAAACCACATATATATCTCATCACTGTGTGATGCAGATCAGTGTGCAGTTGTAGGATGTGTTCTTACCCAAAATACTGTTTTTTTAAATAAACTAGAAAAATATCTCAGAGCAGAAAAAGATAATTAAGAGTGAGAGCTGTACATGTTCTTGAGGCGTCTTCCATCCAGTGTGTGCTTTCCATGGTAACACATGCTTACATTACCTTAAATATTTTTCTCAATTTTTTGTTACCTCTTCCTAAAGCCTGGACAAACTGCACACTGCACTTTCTGAGCTCTGCTTCTCAATCAATTACGTACCGAACATGGTGGTTTGGGAACACACGTTTACCCCAAGAGAATATTTAACGTCTCACCTGGAAATCCGCTTTACCAAGTAAGAAATACTGTAAAGTTAGTATTCATACACAAGATAAGTCTTTGCTGATTTGATGTTGGGAGTATTGTGTGCTTGCTACGTAAAACTCATTTTTAAACGTGGATTACAAAACTCTTCAGTCAAATTACAATTAAAATGGCAATTAAAATCTAAAAATCAGATCTCAAGAACTGACAAAACCAACTGAGAAGATAATTACTTTTTTTTTTTCTTAAAATAAAAAGTATCGCTGCTTGATATTCCTGTCCTTACCTTGATCTTCCCATTGTTATTTTTAGAAGGAGGCAAATGGCAACTTCTGGAGAGAACTTCATATTAAAACAGCCAGCTATCCTAGCTGTATTTTATGCGAAGGATTAGTAGTTATATATTTCAAGCAGGGTATAAAGACTGAATAAGTTTTAATCATCAAGACATAATAGTAGGTCACTAGAGCACTCCCACCTTTCAAGTAAGACAAGGTGGCGTAAAAGTGAAGGTAGCTTCATAACTTTCTAAGAAGTCAGCTGTAATCTTCAGGTTTATGAAATGACACCAGTGTTGCTCATTTGTGCTTACTTTTTTAATTTTTAATGGGGTTTGGCTTGTGGACTGGAGCTGCAGCCACAGGCAGATGGCTTTCATAAACTGTTATCCTTTTTCTTGCCTCGTGAAAGAAATGAGACGTGTAAGCCAAACAGAATGTTCAATTCACAATTATTTCTCAGATACTTAAGTGACGTTTCTTGTCTGACAAAATTTATGCACTCAAATACAGTAGGCAGAGTCAATATCACAAGATAATCAGAAATGCCTTCAAATCCTTATGCAGAACAACACAATATAGAAGTTTTGCTTTGAATATTTTCAATTCATGCTTAATGGTAACTATATGGGGTTTTTAACAGATATTTCAAACTAAAAATATGACGGCAGCTTTGGTCAAAGAATTTTTGCCCTAATGTGCTTTGAACACTTCAATACATCATTGCTTTTGCATTTCCCGGAAGTTTTGCATTTTGAAAGGCTTTAACATTAATTTACTTGCCAAAGTAGTTCTAAAATAAGCCTTCCACATTACGGATTGCCTTTTTGTATGGATGGTGGGGAAGCTGCATTGGGAAAAAAAAAGCTGCATTTTAAAAATGCTTGGTGAATATTTGCATTGTCTCGTGACATTTTTGCTGGAACCACAAATACAGTTGTCTTTGGCATCTAGAACTATTTTTGAAAGTGCTAGTGTAGTATGTGTATTGATTAGAGTTCTATATTTGCAGACTGGAGAAGTAAAAGTTTTGAATATAAATTCATTTTTATAGCTGCATCTTTGCCTCTGTTTTACTTTTGACTAATAATGCAATCTATTTGTTTCCATTTTGTTGTTTCTAACAGGTCAATTGTTGGAATGACTATGTATAATCAAGCAACACAAGAGATTGCAAAGCCTTCAGAGCTGTTAACCAGTGTAAGAGCCTATATGACAGTCCTCCAGTCAATAGAAAATTATGTACAGATTGACATTACACGAGTATTTAACAATGTTCTGCTTCAGCAAACCCAGCATTTAGATAGTCATGGTGAGCCAACCATTACCAGTCTGTACACAAATTGGTAAGTAATTATATGAACACTTGTTAAAAGTTTGATTGTATTTTTATTCAATGAAAAATCTGGAATTGGAGAGTTGGAGTTGTTTAAAATTTTTTTAAGTTTCCAGCTTCACAAGTTTACTTCTCCAAATACCTGTTAAAAGCCCTTCAAGGTTTGCCTGTAATGAAATTCACTTTTTACAGGGGAAGATATAGAGTAAGATACAGAGTGAGTTGAACTGTGAAAGTAAAAGTTTAGTCTGTGGGTTTTGCTGTCCCTTGTCACACAAGTGTACTACATCTGTGTAGAGTATCTACAAACATTTGTCTTTTCATCTAAAGCTCTCTTCCCTTTCTGATAAGGTATTTGGAAACTTTACTACGACAAGTCAGCAATGGCCACATAGCCTATTTTCCAGCCATGAAGGCATTTGTGAATTTGCCTACAGAAAATGAATTGACATTTAATGCTGAGGAATACTCTGACATATCAGGTAAAGTTTTATTTTTCTACTGAGTGTTGGGGAGGGGTCGTTACTGTATGCTGGAGTAGTTGGAATAGCGGCAACTCCTAGAGCTTTCTGTTATAGATGGCATTTGTTAACCTTCAGTAGTATTGCAAGTAGATTTTATTCATGCTGCCTCTGTCTTGAGAGCTTGCTCCTCCTGTTCTGCTGAAGAGCAGTAGGGTTGTTGCATTTTAGCTACAGAGACAGGAGGATGAGGTGTTGGTGACTGCTGCTTCAGTTCTACTACATTACAAGTTCTAGTATCTGAAATTCTGCTTTGTGGTAAAATAGTTTTGCATTTAAAACACCATGGCTAGATGCATGATGGGCATCAAAGTTCTGAAGCGGGAATGTTTGAAGTAGAACAGTTTGTTTTATTTCTCAGAAATGAGAGCCCTTTCTGAACTTCTGGGACCCTATGGCATGAAGTTCCTAAGTGAAAGTCTGATGTGGCACATTTCTTCACAGGTTGCTGAGCTTAAGGTAACCTTGGGAAACTGGTGGGTGGGAAGGCGGGTGGTTTTCTGTATAAGCTTCCTTTAGGGTATTTAATAGCTATGCTTCTACATGTCATCTTTTTTATATAACTGCATCAAA